>JASDQU011509131.1:2307-22559 GCA_032191745.1 Picea mariana
ACGGCCAAATTTTAGGTGTTGTTCAACAATGGTCAAACGCAGCTCAAGATGGAAAAAATATCGTCCTTTGCAAAGGACAATATAATTAAGATGTTGGAGGAGCTAGTCCTGAAGATCGGCTATGATCCTTCGAACGTCAAAGATACAGAGGAAATTATAAACAAGAAAAATCCAGACATCGCCTCCTTGAGGAAACAACTGAAGCTCCCTCCCATAGAAGATTCGCAGGCGAAGGAGATAGCAGAGAAAGAAGGTGAGAAAGGCAAAGTGCTCAAGCTGCTCATGGAGCAGAATGCCCAGCTCAAAGAAATGGAAGCAGAAATGGAGAAACTACTAAAGGAGAAAGAGAAGTTGAAGTCTATAGAAGCCATTCCATTGACTGTCATCCTAATATCAGGGACAGGAACAACACTAGTGACAGCAGTCCCCTCCACAACCCCAACGACATCTCAAGAGAAGACAATAGACCTCACCAAGTCCATGGAGAAGATGAACCTACAAGAAACTGAGATCAACAGGCTGAAAAAGGAAGTTGAGAACCTCTTGGAACTCAAGAATTCTTTTCAGAACAGTCTCTCTAAAGAAAAACAGGTAACTGAGCAGCTCAAGTAGGAATTAAAACAGTTCCAAAAGAAAACAGTAGCAGGGAAGACTTTGGCTGAGGTCAAAGAGAATGTATGGACAAACATCACAAAGTCCGTAAATGAGATATGGCCCATGATCCAAATTATGTTTGAACATAATGAATTGGTCCTGAGGAGTAAACAGGCCATTGAGAAAATCAGAGTAGAATTGGGAGATAGACCAACTCATGCAAATGATATCATCAAATTCCTCAATTCTAAAACCAGAGAAGAGCTAGAAGAGCTGAAGATAGAAGATAGAACAAAGACCATCCTTGAGGTCAAAAGGGTTTTGACCAAGAGAGGATTAATGATGCAGCTCGAAGAAAAGGTTCAGGTCATGGACCAAGGGGTACAAAGGTTCTTCAGCAAGATCAAGGCTCTCCAAAACAAAGGTCTCCTCGGTCGGAAGGTTATTAATGATAAACTGATGACACTCCTAGATTACAAAAAGAGACTGTCTAAAGTTTCTAAAGACAGTTCAAATTTTGTTGGCATACAAGGGATCATCACCGGAAAATCATTCCTGGACGCTCTTCAGTTGGACATCAGTATCCAACACAAGATCCGATACATATTCCTCACTAAGCCCACATTCACTAAATACACGGAAATGGACGAAATGTATCGGAGATTGCTCAAAGTCACTAAGCCTAGTCATATCAGATGGGAGGAACTCTATGATCTGCTTGATTAGCAGATGAGCTGTCCAGGTCCAGTCACTTGTCCATTCATATGAGGTCATGCGAAGGCTTCATCAATGGTCTACCCAGAAATTTCGCGTGCAATTGCACCAAGTCATCAAGCAGTTTTGATTAGTTAAATTAGTTAGTCTAAAAATAGAATTAGCACGTCATGATCAGTTATGACAGGAACAGTTGTAATTTGAATTATAAATACTTCACCTTTCGAAGTATTGAGGGTTTTTGATTCTCGCACCCTGACGCTATCAGACTGTACTATTTTTGAAGAGATCTGCCATTAATAAAAGGGAGGCACTTTTACAGGATTCTTGCATGTGTTCACTGGTGATGTTTATTTTCTAAGTTGAATGTTCTTCTTGCTTTGTGATTATATTGTTTTCTGAAACTAATATTTAAGACTAACGTATGTTGTAGGATTTATCTTAGATACCCTGTTCCCGACTATAAAAGATTTTAATGTTTATCTTATGATTTTTTGATTAAGAAATTCTTAAATGCTTCTTAGTTGAATATATCTTTCTCATCTTTTCTTTTGTCCATCATTTAAGCTATTAAGAGATCCAGTGAGTATATTATCTTGCCCTGTGGAAGTCTTTCTTTTCTCATTTCTGGTAGTATTTCATATTTAATTAAATACAGACCCCATAGCCCAATGGAGGTGTAGACTGTCTCAACCAATTCAAAAACACTTTGACAACAAAACCTACCGATTTCTTTACCTAGCCTAATATCTAAATTAAAAACATAGCTAAATCATATAGAGAGATCCCTCTCTGAAGCTGGAAGGGCTAGATCCCAACTTTAAAAGTGGTTGGATAAAGTTACCTTTGTGGATTTCTTCTTTTTCAACCTCTAGGAAATTTACCAAGTGCTAACATAATGGTGACCATACTAGGGACGAACTAAAAAATTGATAATTTCATGTTTTCTTTCCCCTAAAAAGAAAGTTTAAATTTGAGAAGAAAGTAATGTTTAGAGGTTGATTAACTCTGTACATATTATTTTCAGACTCGCAAAATAAAAAAAAAGTATATATATATATATATATATATATATAACCAAAAAGAGTTCTGGCTTCCAAGAAAGTTCACACTCGCTCTCATCCAAACCCAGAACCCACATTAGTGGTAGAAAACCCCAAACAGTTGCTCAGGCGAAAGACCTTAGCTCCCATTTTAGTGAGTCCCATTCCCCTTCGTAAGTCCCCTTCCTTTTCAGAGAAACCGACTGCCTCTCAAAACCTTGACCTCGATACCTTTACATAGTGAAGTCTGGTTAGAACAAGGTCTGATAGTTTTGTGAATGAAATCATCTTTGAACCAACTGTGTTGCAACCTCGAACCCCCAAAGTTCTGTCTCCCACTACTAAACCACAAATCACTCTCTCAGTATTATCCAGTCCCTCTTCGTCTTCATCTTCAGTCGCTACCTCGCCAACCATCCAGGTTGTTGTCACACCTCCTCCACCCATCATGGCAGCTCAATATGCTCCTTTGGTGTTGGCTACGCCACTACATGCAATTCCCCAAGACTATCAAACTAGACTTCCACAGTTCGATGCAGCGGGACCTTTAAACGCCCAGCAACATGTTGACAAAATGAATGACTATTTTGACTTGCAAGAAGTTGATGAGGCTGATGTCCAAATGAGAATATTTGCCCAAATTTTGACAGGTGACGTCAAGAAGTGGTTCAAAGCTTTACCTGTAACCTCAGTCCCTGACCTTGTCGCATTTCAAAGGAGTTTTCTTGACAGATGGGAGGTAACGAAAAACCCTCTCTAGATATTGTCAGAATACGAGACTGTAAGAAGAAATCAAGGTGAGATGGTACAAGATTATTGTACCCATTTTAATAACCTATACAACACAATTCTAGCAGAAATCAAACCTCCACTAGGCCTGGCATTGATTAAATTCTCTGATGGAATTGATGCTGACATGTCATACCAACTAAGAGAAAGAAATTATTCCACCCTGGAGGACATGCAGAAAAGTGCTATAAGTGTGGAGGCCAATCTATTGGCCAAAAGGGCACGACAGAGGTCAGAAAGGAGAGTCACAATTAAAGAATAACTTTCCATGTCGAACACAGATTCCAAATGGGATTCTATGGCCAGAAAAATAGAACTAATGCTGGAAAGAATGACTGTGTCAGACAGAAATCCTCCAAGAGACAACACACCTGCTCCTCAGGTTCGGAACCCCAATTTCAGGAGAAACCCTCCTCAAATCAGCCAGAGAGATCCTAGGGATCAAAGAGAGAAGAGGGGCCCAGATCAGCAGATTATACCTCCCCTACAAGAAAACTATGCTAATGAAGGGGGAGAAGTAATTGAGGAATTGGAGGACACTCACATCAACCTCATGGGCATTCACAACAATGAAGCTATCTTCCTTACCCAAGAAGAGAAGGAACTCTTTCTTCTCAATCAAACTAAAGTGAGTGATGAAGATGAAGATGCAGAACAACAAGACTTTGAAAATGCTATTTTGGAGGTACATCGTTAGTATAATCTACAGAGTAAGAAGATTGAAGGGAACTCCCCAAAAAAGAAGACTGAAACACAGAAGATACTTGAAACCAAGAAAACCCCTGAGCCAACCCCTAATCCATCTACTGAAAAGACTCCTGAGAAGACTACTATTGAGAAGATCCCTGATAAGAGTAATGTCGACACTCCCCTGAAAAAAAAACTCACCATTCTAAAAAGGCCATCACAGCCTGAGGTTTCACCTATTAATCCACCTAGTACTTCTGAGCAGAAGAATATGGTGGACCAAACATAATCGATGAGTCAAGGCAGAGCTCCTACACCCTTTAGCCTAGAGGGAGAATTGACCAAAATAAAAATTCCCATCCCACTTACAGAGTTGATGAACAGGGGTGGTTATCGTTCACAGGTGATTAAATCACTGGCCATTGAACCCGACATGAGAACGAAGGCCTTAACCATTGGATCAGCAAGCCATTCAGACATTGTGAACCTTACTGATGATAGACCAGAGCTTCTTTTCCGACCTGAAGTAGATGGTCAAGACGATACTGGTGAGGTTTCTCCTTTTTACATCAGTCTGAACATACACGACTTGATCTTGCATAACGCTATGCTGGATTCAGGTGCCTCTCACAATCTGATGCCTAAAGCAGTAATGGAAAAATTGGGACTGGAGGTCACCAGACCATACAAGGACTTACACTCATTCGACTCCAATAAAGTTAAATGTATTGGTTTGATCAAAGATCTATGCATGACCTTGGTTCAGATTCCTGCGAAAAGCATGGTAATGGATGTAGTGGTTGTAGATATCCCACCGAAGTATGGAATGTTGCTATCCCGGTATTGGGGGGCAAAGTTGAAAGGAACCCTGCAACTGGATATGTCTTATGCCACTATCCTAGTGTTCGGGCAACAAAGAAGGCTATACAGAGAAACCTTGATGAAGTACATGGTTAGTAGCCAAGAGAAACCACACAATTATCCCCTTTACTCTGCGCATTCATATTTAGATTCATTTATCTTATACAATGATGGTGACACGAGAGAGAAAGATACTCAGCTGGTGGAAGACACATCTAGTCAAGATGAAGGCCCAAAAAGCAGTGAGGTGGCAAAGATGAAGAACGTTATAACCAGAGAATTTCCCGCTGATTTCTGGAGCATGGAATTTGATGGAGTAGTGAGTAAAGAAGGAGTAGGAGCAGGAGTCTAGCTGCATAATCACAGAAACAGGTATTCAAAAAACCATTCTTACAAACTAAATTTCCAATGTACTATCAATATTGCTGAGTATGAAGCTTTGATGCTCGGTCTGAAGCTTTTGAAAAAAGTTGGTGCCAAACAGATAATGGTAAGAGGTGACTATGAATTGATAATAAAACAAATCAAAGGTGAGTATGCTACTAAGAACCCACATCTTAGAGCTTATAGGAACACTGTTCTTGATGCTTTAAGGTGTTTTAATGAGGTTGACTTGCAGGTAATGCCGAGGGACCAGAATATTCTGGCCGACGGATTGGCTACGTCAGCAGCCACCTGTAAGATTCCTTTTCGCCCAACTTGCCCATATACTGTTGAGGTGAAATGCAGACCGACAGTTCCTGACAATATCAGGTACTAGCAAGTGTTTGGTAATGATGATCAGATAGAGGACTTTCTGCAATGTAAAAACGACTTTGAATGTACAAATATAGATTTAGAAAACGAAGATGAAAATGTAAATAATTCTGATTTTGAAATTGATAGTGTAAATACCATAGACTCGAGAGAATTAGGCGAGGACGAATTAGATGCTGATGTTTTACAGTTGAAAACCAATATTTTGCGTAGAGGTCTTGTTCCTTTAGAAGACTTGTTTGTCAGTGATGATGTAGCCAAAAAACCAAAAAAAGATCCCATAGCCCAATGGAGGTTTAGATTGTCTCAACCAATTCAAAAACACTTTGACAACAAAACCTACAGATTTCTTTACCTAGCCTAATATCTAAATTGAAAACATAGCTAAATCATATAGAGAGATCCCTCTCTAAATCTAGAAGGGCTAGATCCTAGCTTTAAAAGTGGTTGGATAAAGTTAAATTTGTAGATTTCTTCTGTTTCAACCTCTAGGAAATTTACCAATTTCTAACAAATAGCACTTCTACAATTCGCTCTCCCTTATGAGATTTTCTTCATCCTTTCCAAACACCTTAAAATTTCATTCTATGATTTTGTGTGTGTATTCTTTGTAGAATATCCTCACTATCTCTCCTGAGCTTTAGGAATATAAAATCATTGTTGATCCTATCATGACAAAAAACGATCATGAATTTCTTATCCCCCAAGGCGATCTTAATTTTCCCCTAATTATTGTACATGGTTGACTCATGTTTCCATCAATGACAACACACAATCAATAATTCCAACAATATTCCCCTTTGGCATTGAGGTTAAGATATGTATAAAACAAATACTTTTTCTCCCCCTTTCCTTGATCTCCTTTTCAAGTTGGAGTATTTGAACTTTTACTTATACCAAACACTCATACCATAATTTTTTACTATATTTCTCTGCCTTTGAAATCAATTAAAAAGAGTTAAATTTTTACTTCTTTTCTGCCCCTGTGAATGTGTCAGTTGTTATCTCAATCTATTGGGATTTTTTGTTCAAATAGGTAGTCTTATTGATACCATTTTTTTTGTAATGATCAAGTATTTTAAACCTAATCCAATGAATTCCTCATTTGATGACCAAATTAAATACTCCCCTTGAGTTTTTACTATTTCATAGCATTTTATTGTCTTCTCCTTTGTCATAAAGGACACGGGTGTTAATCTTCTTGATCTTCTTGATCTGTTTATTATTCTTCTTGATATTCTGATTTTTGCAAGAGTAACAATTGAGACCAATTGTTATCGCAATATTTGCCTCATCCCATGCAATCTTGCATAGAAGGCCTGTTTCCATTTCCCTATGCAGACTTTAAGTCCCTTTTTTCAAATCTAAAAATATAATTTTTTCCATATATGCACACCCTCCCGATATTACAGCATGCATATACGTAGGTTGCACCACTACAACCCACGTACATTGAGAAATGTGCCCAAAATTAAAAAATAGTGTCGGGTTTCCATGTCACGTCACGAGATCTATGATCCATGACCTTCCATATACTGGAAGCATTCTAATTCATCCCTTCAATTACACTTGAAGGCTATAAATGAGCCAAATCCAAGCTATGGAAAAGAGGAGAAAGAATTCAATTTTGAGAGAAAAGTTACTCTGAAGGAATTATTCAATTCACATTGAGTCTACATTCCTTTGTCCTTTAAGTCTAAACACATAGTTAAACCCCCAAGCTCTTCTCTTATTCATTAAAAAATTTATTGTCTCTCTCATATGAGCTTGCCTTTGGTGGAGGATTGAAGTGGTGGAGGCCCAGCTGGAAGGAACTTAGTTTCTCGTTTCTGAACCGTGCCAACACAGAAGTTTGTAACTCATTCACTTTTTTTTATTACATCTTAATAAAAATACTCTTTTCTCGTCCAATTAATATCTCACAAATATTTGAATTATTATTCCATGGGAGTATTTGTTATGAATGTTGATGGATTATGTTATTGAATGTGATAAAATTATATATTATCACCATATGCTTACGTTGCTTGGTTGTTGAGGAAAAGTTGTAAGTATATTGCTTTGGGTCAAGTGCTCAATGATGGACTTCATCAAACATACAGATGAGGTAGGTATCTTATATTGTGTTGTTATCATATTTTTTTATATAGAATACTTGACACTAGAGTTGATTTCTGCAGTCATTTTCGTTTGTTGTGGTTTACCCCTAGACATAGAGCGATTTTCCTTGTAACATAATTGGTGAATCCAATGGGGATATAATCTTCTTTTTTTGGTTTTGGAGTGTTTTTCTCCGTAGATTTATCTCATTCATATTGAGTTTCTTGTCGCATGATTGCTTGACAACCTCTGTTCATTCTGGGTCTACGTTTTTCATCCTTCTCCTTAGCCTAGTTGTATTTTGACACATATATGTGGGTTTTTGCTTGACAGACATGTACATATGCGTTATTTACTTCTGCAAGTTGTATACATACATGATTTTCCCTTGAACAGTTGTGTACATCAACCTTTGTTTCTTAATTGTTGGGTAGGTTTTGATGATTGTTGAGTCTTCCTAGACCTTTGTGGTGACTATTAAGTGTTTGTGGAATGATAAGAGACTTGTCTTTGGTTGAATTTTTGGGTGGTGCCTTTCTCATTATATCTTCATTATGATTGTCCTTGCACCTTCGCCTGGGTGTTTTTCTCCTTGATATCCTACTTGGGTTGTCTTTGTTTATACATAGTAGAGTCTTTATATCAAGTTTTTGTTCAGTCCTTTCATTTTATTTTTCTTATATTGATTGAATTTTATTTAGAATTGTAGAATTGAATTGAAAATTGCATTTTTTGAAGCATATCATTTATTGGAAATTGAAGTTAGAACTTTGCATTGTATTCATATTCATATATTTTACTTGTTGAGTCATAATAACACTAGTTTCATGACCACACCTTTTGAGTAAGCACGACCCCTAAAATTAACGCTATAATTTAAAATTGATTAGTAACAATTTTATTTTCTAGGGTGCACAAACTAGCTTAGGATTTAGAGCCTTGGAATAAGATTTTGTGAGTAAACTTCTCCAAGGATATTAAATCAACATATGTGTCTAACTAAGAGAGTAGAGAAATCCATTGTATAATTGATAATATCAAGAGGCTCCACTTACACTGGATTTAAGCATGAGGTCATGTGAGGTTGGTTGAAGGTATATCCCCCTGATACCTTCTTAGCATCAGAGATATTTATGGGGATCTATTTGTATCTGGGGATCTTACTAGTTCCTTTACCTCCATGAGAGGCGGTGCTTTCAAGGTTTCGATATTTTCTACCCTGCCCATACGATGGACCTAACTTATGACTATTCACTTGCACATCAGTTATACCATGGTTGATTAGTTTCTTGACTTAGGTGCCACATAGGTTACTTGCAAGGGTTATTCTATAGGTACTCTGGGTCAAATAAGGGTCCACAAGACACAACCTTTATGGAGGATTACCTCTTCGGGGGATCTGACTGACTGGTAGTTAATCCCATGAGGGCCCTTATAATTGATTTCGTTTCCTTCAATCTTTAGCAGTGAAGTCTCGGACTCCTCTTGGGCAAGGCATACCTAATTTAGAGAGGGAGGTCCCTTTCAGCCACTTCATCATGTTTGTTTTCATAATTAGATGTTTGATTATTAGTAGACCTTTGATATTATATACTGTGCCTTGAGTTGTCATTATCATGGATAATGGAGTTCCTATGACTCCCTCCTTTACTACTACCCCCCCCATGATGTTCTCTCATTTCATGAGGATAAATCTATCCACTTTTCATAATGGTATGCATAATTATGATACTCAATCCATGCCTTGGGTCTCTAATAATTTTCCTGTTGATATGCCAAATGTGCCTTCATGCTTTACATCCTCTCCCTGGCCCACCTATACGAATCGTAGTTTTGGATGTGGGCACACCATGGCCCCACTCTCTACGTCTTCATTTGATAGGATTCATGTCCCTAAACCAACTCTCACAGTGGGAGGTTGGAACCTCCCCTCTTATTGTTCTAGTTCTAGACATGTTTTTTCAGGAGATAGTACTCAAATGGGTGGTTATTATACTTATTACACCCCATCCATGTATCCTTCATCCACCATGCCAGTTTTAGTTCCTACGAACAATTTT
Organism: Picea mariana; assembly: GCA_032191745.1. Taxonomy (NCBI): domain Eukaryota; kingdom Viridiplantae; phylum Streptophyta; class Pinopsida; order Pinales; family Pinaceae; genus Picea; species Picea mariana. The sequence continues at coordinate 11,912 of JASDQU011509131.1, forward strand.
CCTATGGAGGGTCCACATATATCCTTGGGTATTTCATATAGAGGGAATCAACTTTATGGTTTAGGATACCCTATTCACAGAACCCATTCACATGGGGGAAACATATATCCTCACTTGAATAATCATTATCATACTTTTGTCTCTTCGCATACATATAATTCACTGATGATTCTCATGCAAACCTATATGGATCAATCGACGGAAGATACTACCTTTTCAGATAGGTACAAGGTGTAAAGTAGGACCCTTCCTGGCCTGCAATGTCTCAAAACCAATATTTCATGAGACCTTGATTTCAAATGCCACAATGCACCATCACTGCTAGTCCATTCACTTCCAGTCATACTGGAGTTCCATCACCAACCACTGCTATTCATGTTGGAGATTGGTCGACAACCTCTACAAGTCATGTTGAATACCCACAACCAGTCACTTCTAGTCATGCTAGGGGAATCACTCTATTCATCGTGAGTCATATTGATATCACATCTCCAACATCTGTACATCATGTGGGAGATGAACCTATAGCCTCTTCTAGTCACACTGAGAGAATGTCACCATCCATTGTAAATGACATTGGGGGCATGCATATGGTTGAGAAGAATAGACGACTCATACATTAGCCCAAATTACTTTGCAGGGCTTGCAAAGGAAATCATCTTACTCATTTGTATCCTACTACTACTATGATACTAGAATCATGGTTCTCACCTAGGGTCCCTTCGGGTTTTTAGGAATCGATGGTTTTCCCACAATTTATTTCTCCTTTGATTGACACAAAATACTTGCCAATGCAATCCTTTCCTAAACACACCCTCATTTTTTAGGGTGATGCATCTCCTAGCCTTGTTTTCACACATCCTATTCAACCAACGATTGAAGAAGTGGTTGTATCGATGCAATCTCTAGTCAATAAAACTCTTCTTTTAGAGGGTGATGTGTCTTCTGGGATTGTTTTTAGACATCCTATTCAACCAAAAATTGAAGAAGTGGTCGTATCAATGAAATTTCTAGTCAATCCAACCCTTCCCTTGGAGGGTGATGCATCCTTCACCCATATCATTATCATTTCTAGTACTGCACCTTCTAAACAAGAGAGAATTTTACTCTACCCAAGTACTCTCCCTTCAAGTCTTGGAGAAGTTCCCTTTGATTGGGATGGTATTGTGGGGTATCCAATGCCTCCTCCTATGTCTTTTCAAGTAAGAGACATTATCTGATATATCACGGAGAAGGTAACCTCCGCTAGCACTTTATCCTCTTTGACTTTGAGAGATTTGGGTTTTCCCAATCTCGTGTCAGCTATTTGTAAGATGTTGACCTTTTACAGAAGTCCAACATGGGAGCCTTGGCCTCCGCCATGGCATGCCTCTTACAAACCTCTCAAAGAGTCAGATTTAATCTATTTTCCAACTCATCTAAAAAATGAAAAGATTGTCGAATCAATTTGTCCCTTTCATGCTCGTTAAATTGGACTTGAAAGGTCGTGAGTCTTGGTTAATATATTTTCCAAATCATTTTCAAAAAGAGAAAATATTTTCGAGTGAACTTGTCTCTTTCACACTCGTAAATTGGATTGGAAAGGGCATCTATTTGGTACAATTTTATCCCTTTTTCAAACCAAGTTGACTAAGATTATGAAAAAGGACATCTTTTGGCATTAAGTTGTGATTGCATCTCATGCCCTTTCTTGCAGTATTGAGCCTATTGTCGGTTCTCACTTTGAATTATAAACTATTTTCCTTAGCAATTTTTCATCCTCAACCAAGAAGAGCCTTGTTTATGTCCTTCACAACTTTACACCCTATACCTAGGAGGGAACATTCCCTCAAGTGTCCATCTCTCGCATGCACTTCCTTACATTGATCATAGGTATGTTCCACTGCTAGAACTAGTTTTGATTACTTGTGACACTCGTTCCCTCCTCTATATCATAACATTCATTTGACTATGAAAAAACAAAAAAATGTGGGCGAGAAGGGAGTATTATCTTATATTGGAAGCATTCGTGTCACCTTTGAACATAGCACAATTTTTTTGAGTCCACTTGTCATCATAATTTTGGGTTTAGCATGGCCTTAGGAAACTGAGCTCGTTACAGATAATTTACTCCCCCAACTAGTTACTCTTCCAATCCCTATGGAGATTTTGTTTGATGCCTCCTACATCTCATGGTTTCATCATTGATTCTATGCTTCCTGATTTTTCCATGTGTCTCATTCTCTTGTTCAAAGGATTTCTATCAACCTGTGTTAGCCATTCCTTAGAACTCATGACTTTTCATGTCGGCCATACCCTCAATTTGTCTCAGAATCACATGAAGTTGTAGTAATATTGCACGCCCTAGTCCTAATTTCCTCATTGGTAGGTAACCTTGAACCCAATAGTCGACATTCCATCATTGGTCGTTGACTAGGTGGTTTCCCTTGTGTTCGACGACAAGACATCTATTCACATATTGGGATTCGTGGAATGTCTTGGATGCCATTATCCATATTGGTGGTTTCCTCGCCTTTGTTAGCATTTTTCCTCATTTGATTCTATTCAGAGGGTATTTTTCGTGTACCTCTTGCACCTGGAACATGGGAAAGAAGCACATGGTCATTGGTTCGTGAACATTTTCTTTGTGCAATTTCCTCCAAATCATTAACCTCCTAATTTGTACCTCATGTTGAATGATGAGAGATGCCTTAATTCTCTCCTTTCAGCGGCTCTCCTTCCATCAAATTCATCTCATATATTCTGGAGATGAGCCCTAGAGTCCTATGAGTACTTAGAGGATTGCATTTATTAGTGGCAGGTTCTCTTGATGGAATTCATCAATGTCTCCTAATCGATGGATTCTTCAAGTGTTCAACCCCGACTCCTTTATTAAAACTTGTAAGAATGTACTCGATGCCTTGATAACTACTTTCATTATCAGTAGGTTGTCTCATGTTTGTTAACGGTATACCTCAATGAACAGTAATCAAATGAAGTCTCATTGTGTTCGACCTCATCTCCTTTATTCACATGATGTGTACTTGCACCTTTGGAAGATTGTGTAGAAGACTTGAAGGCATCAGTTTATAGTCGCAGCTTTCCTAAGCTATTTCTACCTTTTCATTGGACAAGTACCTGTGTGACTTCAGTGATCATGGGAATTCATATTTTACTCCATTGTATACAAATATCTTCAGATTTATTTTTAGACTTGTTTCACTGGGCCTTGTTCATGACTATGACAACCTTTGGCATGTAACCACATTTTTATTTTCCTATTCATGGCCATGGAGAGTTGTTTGGTATATTTTCACATGGATCTACAATGTAATTAAAATTGGCATCCATGTATGCAAAGTTAGTACAAATTGTAATGAGCAACTATTTCTTAAAGCTAGGTCACCATTACTGCACTTCTAGTTATTATAATGTATTTTTTCCATCACAGATACTCATTTAACCTCACACATTAGGGATCATCTGTTATAGAAAGATTTTCATCACAATCTTGCACAGAAGGCATGTTTCCATTTCCATATGTAGACTTGAATTCCCTTTTTCCAAATCCCAGAGCTAAAAATATATTTTTCTCACATATAAGTGCCCTGCCTATATTGCATCATGAGTATATGCCAGTTACACCACTACAACTCGTGTACATTGGGAAATGTGCCCAAAATTAAAAAAATAGTGTCAAGTTTCCATGTCATGTCATGAGATCTATGATCCTTGACCTTCCATATACTGGAAACATTTCGAATTGGCCCTTTAGTTTCACTTGAAGGCTATAAATGGGCCAAATCTAATCCATGGAAAAGAGGAGAAAGAATTCAAATTTGAGAGAAAAGTTACAATGGAGAAATTATTCACTTCACATTGAGTCTGCATCCCTTTTTCCTTTAAGTCTGAACACATTGTTTAAACCCCAAGCTCTTCCCTTATTCATTGATAATTTTATTGTCTCTCTCATATGAGCTTGCCTTTGGTGGAGGATTGAAGGCCCAACTGGAAGGAACTTAGATTCTCAGTTCCGAACCATCCCAACAAGGAAGTTTGTAACTCATTCACTTTGTTGATTACATCTTATTAGAAATACTCTTTTCTCATCCAATTAATATCTCACAAATATTTGAATTATTATTCCATGGGAGTATTTGTTATGAATGTTGATGGATTATGCTATTGAATGTGCTAACATTATATATTATCAACATATTCTTGTGTTGTTTGGTTGTTGAGGACTAGTTGCAGGTATATTGATTTGGGTCAAGTGCTCAATGGTGGACTTCATCGAACATCTGGATGAGATAGGTCTCTTATCTTTTCTTTTTATCATATTTGTTTATATAGCATACTTGAGATTAGAGTTGATTTTTGCAGTCATTTCTGTTTGTTGTGGTTTACCCCTAGCCATACATAGACTTTCCTCATAACAGCAATTGATATCAATTGATCATATACAATGATACCAAATGAACATTACCAATTGATCATTTTCCATTTATAATCAATCATTAATGTATGTTATTACTTTTATTTATTTGATTCCAAGATATTTTTACTATTCTTTGATACCATTAATAACTTTGCTTTGTTCATACTATGTATTTATATATTTTTAACTCCTTTATTTCTTTCTTCTTTAGATATTATTTGTTCTATTCATATCACAATTCTATAGACTTATTTTATTATGAGATTTCATCATCATCACCACTGTTTTGTGCACCCAAACATTTCTCCATCTTCTTCTTTTTTCATCTTTATTTCATTGGCTAATGGACTATTGATGTGCATGATATTGTTAGGATCTGCTATTGTGTCATCTTCTTATTTATCAACACTCCTTTATTGAGCTTGATCCATTTCAATTTCAAATCTCTAAATTTCACATTCCTTATTAGGAGCTTTAGCCATCATTTTCTTCATTTTCAGGTGCAAGATCATCTTTCTTTCTTTCTATTTCATATTTTCTTCTCCATATATTTTCATGAGATATTTTGTTTGTTGGATCTTTATTTTTTGAATTTGTTCTTTCAGATTTTCCATCTCTTCTTTTCTTCCAAACTTCATTACGTTTTCTTTCTGAATTGTATGAATTATTTCTCATGTATTGACTTCTTGATTTTCTACATTTTTGGGATTTGTGGCCAAATCTATCACAATTGTAACATCTTATGGTATGACAAAAAAAAATTGTGTGGCCAACATAATTGCAACTCCAACACCTCATCAATTTATTGGACCTTCCTGATTCTCTCCTTTCAATAATCTTGCATTCCAATGCTTTGTGACCAAAGTTATGACAAGAAAAACAATAACCATTAGAGGTGTTTCCATACTTGAGTCTGTTGTGACATGAGAAGTATGTCTTTTGATATGTTTCTTGTTTTTTACTTTTATAGCTTCATTCCTTGAAAAAGTTCATGGTTTTTTTTTTTTATGACTGTACCTTTTTATTTTGAAAAATATGATCCTTTTTAATGTTTTTGAATGGTGCTCCATTTGCCACCTTCTTCTTTCTTATTGTATCCAAGACCGGTTTTGTCATCAGTTGGTGTTTCAATGTTCCAAATCCTATCTAGGATAGTTGAGTTGTTATGGAATTTGATATTTCATTTTGTCTTTTCATTATTCATTTTGAGGTTGATAAATTCCATTTCTAACATGTGATGTAGGAGCATCGCTCCACCTCAGCACATGTCGATCAGTTAACTTGCATGGTGCTCATTCAATAAAGGGAGACGCGTCACCCTCTCTTTTTTCCTCGAGAATCAAAAGCATGAATCGAGAATTTAATGATGAAAAGATAGAGGAGACAAATTTGTGCATTCGCACAAGATAAAGATAAGGTCTCCATTAAGTGGTTGACGACAAGGGGGATCTGCATCTGATTTGGAGAAGATTTCCGTCATTGTAATTTTCCATTAGACAAGCGTTATGAATGGTGATGTGACACCACTAGTTTAGCTTGCGAGGGAAGCTTGTCGAGCCCCTCTTTTTTAAATCTTTGTACTATTTCCAAGTATAAGTTTAGAAGGTAAGAGAGATATAGGGGGAATACAGAGATTGTTGTAGGTTATCTAAGATAGAGTTAGATAGGAGGAAAACACAAGGATTCGAGACTTAGTTGTAGCTCAGGCTCCACTATTGTAATTTGATATTCCACCATTAATAGAAAATGATAGTTTTTCCTGTTATCAATTTCTGTGTAATGGAAGTTGTGTGATGAATGTCATTTACATACATTTGAATTGTAGATGGATGTTAGAAATTGTCTGCAGGGATAGAAATAGATTTTTCTATCTGCAAGTGAGTTGAATTAATTATGGTTCTCTAGGCTAAGTGCAAGGAGTATGTGCAAAGAGAGGAAACTCTATGAGTTGATGTAAGGAGTGTGTATCTAAACTTAGTGGAGTCAAAAGAGAGACTTCCAGGAGGGCATACTAGGGTAATTCATAGACTAAAGAGGAAATTTCTTGGTTAAGTACCTTGGAAGGAGAGACTATGTGGGAGGAAACAAAATTCAGAGTTACTGAACACTCTGAAACACATTGTCATGAGGGCATTGAGCTAGTGTGAGTGTGCAAAATAAAAAAATGGTTGGAGGTGTTGGAACCCTTAAGAGAATCCCAAAATTATTGAACATTCTTGGGAAGGAAGGATTTTCAAGAGTGCATCGACAAAGGAAAGGAGATGCCTTAAACCCTTCCATAAAGTTAAGGGAGAAATTGTCGAATAATGGAGCTGAGTGAAAGGAGTGCATCAAGGATACTATAAGTCCATCATATGATATCTGGAGGAAGAGCAAGAAGTTTCTATAAGGGAGTAAAGAAGTTCATAAAGGAACGTTGAACTTTGAAGGTTTTTCAAGCCAAGAAAAATCATAGAAGAGTCTGCATAGAACTTTGCAAGGAGTGCAGAAGGAATTTGAGAACAAATTAAGTCTCGAAAGAAAGCATTTTCACTAAGTGTGCAAAAGGGGTTGAGGACTTGTTGAAGTCCCGAAGGCTAGAAAATAGTCCATCGTCGGAGGAGACAGGTGGCAGAAGATCGAGAGGTTTAGGAGCAGGAACTTTGGAAGGTTTTCCAGGAACAACTAGATATATTTGTAAAGTTTCAAGGTGTGAAGTGATTCTGGATCGTTGGATCCGGAAGGCACGTGATAGAGATCCATGCATTTCAAAGGAAGAAACCCTTCGATCAAATTCAATAAGAGAATACCCAAAGTGTTGGGAGTCAAAAAAATCTTAGTCATCCATTGAGATAGGACATGTGGAGTTGGGATCGACACTTCATTGATTCAAAAATCAGGAAGGATAGAGTCAAGAGAAGAAAGAACTCGTGAAGTCTGAACTTGCAAGTTGATCGCAGTTGTTGATCACGAGAGGAACGTGGACTGTAGATTTGGTTTCAAAGAATTTTCCGATTCAAAAATTGTGAAAAGGAGAGAAAGTAGCTCATGAATGTTTCGAAGCACGGAGTCACAAAGGGAGATGGCCCATGGTCGATGTACGTGGCCATATCAAGGAGGGAGCTTAGCATAGAGAGATAGTGTTGTTGGCATTGAACTTGAGTAGCACTAAAGAGAGGGCCCGCGGGTGCCACATAACCTGCACTAAAAAAGAAAGAAAGGATCAGTGATAGAGTTTCGTGTACCATAAAAGGGACCTAAGGAGTCATTTTGACTCAGGAATTGAGCGATCCTATACCAGAAGGTCGAGAATCCCTTTGGAGGGAAGGGGGTTTGTGCCAAGAGTTGTATCAGAGCCCAATTTTCATCTGTATATTTTAGGCAAAAGGGAGGCTAGAGATGCTCTCACTTGAAGAGTGAAGAACATAATTGCCAAGAGGGTAGGTATAAGGTGAATATGGATACTAAATATCATAAGTGTGGTCGAGGAGAAGAACACAAGATGAAAGGAAAAGAAGAAATTGAGAAGGAGTTCACTAAAATCCGAACAGAAATGGAGAGACTGACATTGAAGATGTAGCAGGAGGAAAAATTACACTAGACATATGAATGGACTCTGAAGAGGAAAGAGAAATTGCCTATCTAGAAGTTGTTGGCCAGGAGGCAACAATGAGAAATGAGGAGGTGGATGAGGGAAATTAAAAACCTCAGTGACACAAATAAGGAAGTGGTTTACATCTGTGATTCAGAAGTTGGAAAAAGCCTCAGTGACGAGGAGGGGAGATCAAGTGAGGATCTCATAGACTTCCAGGGGAGAAACATTTGAATTTCATATTTCCAAGTGGGCAATGAGATGGGATCCTTTCGTCTCATAGAATGCAAAGCAAAATCCTATATTTCTAGGTGGGCAAGGGAGGAGAAATAAGCTCAATTGAGAGGTGATGTTAACAAGGGGAGTTGAAAGAGGAGGAGGAGGCAGAACAAATACCTCGCTCAGATGAAGTTTCATGGGGAATTGTGAGTCATAAGAATTAAGATGATGAGAAGTTGAAAACTTCTGTCACCAAGGTGGAGGATCAGAAGGCTGTTCTGATCATTGGAGGAATCGAGGTATCACTACCAATTAGCCCAAAAGAGATGAACAAAAATGTTGTGGGTGCAACAAAAGGACAACTAGAAGAAACTTTCAAAGGGGAGAAGGAGAAGGCACTGATGTTTTCCCTAGTAGAAGGAAAATAGCATTTCATAGAATTTCTTGAAATTTTCAGCCAAAAATTTGAACAGGAAATAAATGCAACACTCTAGTTTTCATTTGAAGAGGAGGCAGAAAGCATGAACTTCATTGATATGTACGAAGAGTTGGATTCCCTAGAGAGAAGGATGATAGTGAAAATTCAGCACATCCAATAGGATAATTTGAAAATAGATGGGGGAGCAGACCATCCCATGGAGCAGCTAGAGGAATATGGGATTGAACCAACACAGGAGGAGCTGAAAAAATCCAATCTGTCAGGGGAGGAAGTTGAGCAGTAGCTCAATAATGAGTCTACAGGACTAGAGTCTGCAATAGGGTGGCAAGTTAAGACCACGGGAAGTAGAAAAAACAACATGTGGGATCAAGGTGATCTGCCCTTCAATCAACATAAGAAAGTGAGGAAAAAAGGAGTGCATAACAAGATCCATCCAGTGGACAAACTGAACAGGGTGATAGGGAGATAAGAAGGTTGATTTTAGGGTCACCATAAGAATTTTTCGGCAAGGAGAAGTTGGATAGAAGGGAACTTGCACAAGCCACTAGCACATTTGGGCCATTTTGTGATGGTTGTTTCAACACTTATGCGATGTTATTTCGTTGATATGGATATGAATTTGGAGTTTCTAAAACATCGGTTTAGGTGATGTGGTATTTGCGAAGAACTTGTGAAAACATCGCATAAGCGACGATATAGGCAAATTTTCTCAAACCAACTTTTCATCTATATTGCGACAACAACTTTTATAGTTAAACTGATGCATCAACATAAGTCTTCATCACATATTTGACAACGAATTCTTTGTTGTTTATGTAGCTAAACCGACGCAAATAATAGAAGTTGTCGTCAAATAGGTGATGACCACTTTCCTTTGTTTATATAGTATAACCGTCGCATAGATAAAAGTTGTCATGGGATATCCAAGGACAAATTTCTATTGCCTATGTGGAAAAATCGTCGCATAGATAACAGTTGCTTCGGATATTCGATGAAAAATTTCCATCGTCTATATGGATAAACTGTCACATAGATAAAAGTTGTCATCGAATATCCGACGACAACTTTCCATTGTCTATATGGGAAAACCATCGCGTATATAAAAGTTGTCGGCGGATAGCCGACGACAACTTTCTGTTGTCTATATGGAAAAACCGTCGCATATATAAAAGTTTTCGTCGGATATTTGACGACAAATTTTTGTTGTTTATATAGAAACACCATCGCATATATAACAGTGGGCGTCGAATATGCGATGGCCAAATTTTTTTAAAAATAAAAATAAAAAAATATTTTGGGCATCAATTTTGATATTAATATTAATATTAAATACCAAAGGTTATTGCATGAGCCCCATATTAATTTCACAAAGCCTTGGGACTTCTTTGATGGATCTTATCAAGGCTCACCAAAAATATGTGGGGATGGAGTCATACTCTTTGGAGCCAATCATGGAACTATGCTTGGAGAAAAAATCTATGTTCGAGGAGGCCTCATTTTTCCATATCTACATGGATTTTAATAAAAAATAGGATNTCAAAATAAGCCATCATGCTACAAGGCTCCTTGTGGGAATGTGAATACAAGGACAATGCTTTACTAGAAGCTACTCAGTTGTCTATGTTTTGATGTTTGGTTGATAGGTCTTTGGCTTGAAAAAATACATATTTCAGCAATGTAGCTAAGATGAATATATCTAGATCCATCTTATAGAGGGAGATCTTCCAAGGATGTTGTGAAATCATCTTTTGAACATCAATTCTCTTAGACTCTATCCAAATTTCATGAATATGCTTGCTAAAATGTCATATCCTTCAAAGAATGTGATTTGATATATCAAATCATGAAAATAGGAAGCTAGATATGGAAAATAAACTTCTCAACTATCTAATTTCCAAAAACCAAGAAAGAGAATAATGGAAAATAAATCTAGGTTCTAGGGTAGAGCAAGTATCTTCTTAGGTATCTAGTCTCCAAACAAAACACATCAACAATGACTATC
>JASDQU011509133.1:17124-28975 GCA_032191745.1 Picea mariana
CATGATAGACACATTAAGAATAAATTATTTTCGCAAGGAGACAAGGTCCTAGTCTATGACAGTCGATACCAGAAGCATCCTGGAAAGTTGTTCATGGATTGGTTGGGACCATTTATAGTTGTGGAGATTCAACCTTCAGGAGAAGTCAGACTTGTGCAACTGGATGGTATGTTGCAGCCATGATGGGTGAATGGCGCTCTCCTGAAACCCTATATGTATCAGAAATGAGCTCAAAGGACTATTTCTCTAGTCTGAAAGAGAATGTATAATAGTTAGATTTGAGTTTTCTAAAATTTTTGTTAATTCAGTTAATAAAGTCAATGTGTGTAGTGTTGCACCGCGACATGTAGTTCGTTTCTTTTTATGTATAAGTGTTGTTTGATGCAGAAATTCTTAATCAATAGTGTAGGATAATAAGCGTAAAGAACCCATTAATTATAGTCATTAATATGACGGGGACCCCTTTTTGGTCGGAAGGATAACGAATCCAAACGCAATCCGAGTCCATGTGCCACACAAACCCAGTCTAGTCACAACCTTTATTGCTATTATGATACCCTATCTAAATTGAGTTAATCCAGAAATCCACGATACACAAAGATTCCATTTGTATTATCCATAAAGTAGTTGACTGGTCTAAACCCGGATGCCGACGACCAACATATTGTGACTTTTGTGCAGAAAAAGGACACTAAAATGGTGGAGGAGCCACAAACTCAAATATACCTACACATATCCTCAATGTCCAAGGTTGAGGGTGCCAAAGGAAGCACAACTTTGAAAGCAGACACAAGTAAAGAGAAGGAGATACCAGTGGTTCAGAAGGATCCTTAGTCAACTTTTAGGCAGAGTGCGACATCCATGCAGGAACGGATTGAGTTGGTTCTCTAAAACCCTCAACAATGCACATAGTTTTTGTAACTCTACTTGGTCAGAACATAGGTTCTGATACTTCTTCCATCAACTTTGAGGTTGAGGCTAGTGCCAGGACCATCCACAAGGGAGGAGGAAGTGGAGACTCCTTCAAAACACTCAATGACCAGTGGACTTCCACTGCAGAATCGAGCACGCTGGGATGCAACACCATCTTCCAATGACATTGAAAAATGGAAAACAACACACCTGGTTAGAATGATCAGAGCATCAACTAATCAACTAGAGAAAAGTCTCCAACAGAAGGAGAGGTCTATAGAGTTTGAAAGGGAGGAAGCGCTCCTCACAAAAACATGCAAAAAAGAAGAGGAACATGCAAAGATATAGGTTGAGAATAGATTGTAAAGAGTCCAAGAAAGGCTTGTTGAATCTTTGCCCAAGATTCAAAAGGAATCACCCTAACTCCTCGAAGCCAACGATGCAAGAGAACCAGAGCATCAGATTGAACTGCTCCAAGGAGCATAGTCACAATTGGCCATTCGTGGTGAGCATATCGAAGTGCAGTTAAAAAAATCTCAGTAAGAAGAATAGTAGTAGCCTAGAAAGCTGCAGGACCATATGGAGAAGATATTTCTATAAGGCAACAATGCCTGAGTATTACTACATAAGCACACAACTAGGTGCACAAAGATTTTCAGGGAATTCAATGATTGGATGGGCATCATCGCTATATGCAACCATAACTTGGAGGATGTGCACACCAGAATCTAGGTGTTGAATAAAGAAGCTACAACCATGATGGATCTATTGGAGAAACAATAGAAGTTTGACCAGATCCAACAAACAAAAAATGAGTTGGACACCCTATTTGAGGTGCAATCTATAGCTAAGAAGCAGTTGCGTGACTTCTGACCTGTCATTTAGAGAGATTATATGAAGATGCATCAAGTCAATGCAACAACAAATTCTTAATGGAACTCGTTGGTCACATCCAATCCCAAGGGAATCATTATAGATGCGACCCAACATTTCATCGTCGATGCCTCACTCCTTGGTAGGAAGTGGCGGGATAAAGTTGGAATCTTTCAAGAAGTGAGGAAGCGGGCCTTAGAGTTTCTCTCAGGGTTGGGCCCTTCATTTGAAGAGGAAAAAGAAGAGAAAATGAAAGAAGAATAGAAAATATAAGAGGAAAAGGAGGACAAAGGAAAACAACAGTTTCTCCTTGAAGTTGCGAAAGAGTCAAGTACTTTACTTGAGGGTGAGTCAAGGCTTGTGGATAGAGCCTGTTGGGCTCTTCAATTTTGGATAAGGATTTGTACAAGAAGGACTATAGTCCTAGTTTTGGCCTACTACGAGTTTCACAAGCTACAAAAGAAGCTAGAAAATAGAGTAAGGAGAAAAAACATAAATCAGTTGCAAAAAGGATAGCGCAACGCCAGCAACTAAACATAAGTTGCAACAGAACAAGAAAGCATGCAAGACAAATCCAAAAGACATGACTTAACTTATATATAGGGTTGGTTCATGGTTTTAAAAGGGTTGGATGGTATCAAAAGTGTAAGGTTTTGGTCATAGTTATTTTCTACTGCTAAGAAGTCATATTTTGACTCTGTAATGTAGTCTGTACACCATTTTCAGAATTAGAGCCATGCAACATGGGTCCAAAGCTAGGAATCTATAATAGAGATCTATCATGGATATATGAGATTTTAATTGAGAAAGATATGAAGATAATATATGAGGAAGGATCCAAAATTTCAAAATATGTTGTGTCTTTCTGTATTTATCCTTATGCATTGTATCTTTACAGTACTTCTTTATGGTTCATAAATTCCACATGATATCTCCATGTTTGAGTGATTTTCTGAAATATAGGTAGCTTCAGTTCTTGTGTATATGAGTTCAAATGTGTTCTGTAGTTATATGTATTGTGCAATATTAATATGAATCATGAAGGTTATGTGAATCCTCCTAAGTATTTTGCTTTCCCTTCCCTATCCTTTTTTATCAATAGCACCTTGGGTGAGACTTATTCTCTTCAGAGGATATGAAAATGCCAATGCTCTAGAATAAGAAATTAGGGGTTTCCGTGTATGACCACGATGGAAAACCTCCGTAGTTGCGACAAAATTACAGGGGAAAGAGGAGGTGGGTTTCCTACAAGCAGATGTGCTTTCGGGTTGGTGTTGGTTGCTTTTTCGGTTTCGGTTTGGGGAGTTGCATTTATCTAGTGGTGACTTTTTTATGTTTGAGTGACTTCTCCATCTTTGGACTAAGATGTTTGAATGTTGTCCCGTGCATTCATCACTAGAAGGTTGTTTGGTGTCGGACATTGTTTACATGGCGCGGGTGGGGGGGAGTGGTGGGTGTGTGCTCTTTGGTCTAGTGGGAGTGCTTTGTTGAACCTAGAGCTCAGGTTGATGTCGACAGAGTTTCAAGAAGACATTCCACTCTCTGTTATACTTAGTATCGATGGGAGAGTTGGTGGACACGTCATGACTTAGGAGGACCCATGCGATGAGTTGGTGAGTCGAGCCAACTCTCATGCCAAATGGTGCAGCGATCCACGGGATGGAGTGAGAACATATAAGTAAGGCATGAGTTGGGATGAGTCAAGGAAGAACAAATCAGGCAGAGAAGAGTGAAGATAGATTCAACTAAGTGTCTCGGTTGGGCATCTCGATGGAGAGCACACAAAGAGTCTCGAAGTTAAGTCGTTGGATGAGTTGGCAGTGCACGCGACGGAGAGGAGACTTGCGACAGACATGCAAGGCAGAATTAGGTTGTGGCAGAGGGGTTCTATGAGATAGTGAAGTGAGGGAAAAAGCCGTCGAAGTGACCCGACCAAATTCTGTATGTCTTTGTATGGAGCTGAGGCTCCCCTCTTGTGGTCGTCTCTCATTGTAACATTCTGTACATTGTGATCTAGGGGTGTCAGGAAAAGTTCATGTTGCCCAACCACATGTGTGTCTCTTTCTCGTGTATGGATGATTGCATGTTCTTAATGGATTAAATGACTAAGTATAGAACAATGTAATTGTCTAAGCGTAAACAATGCATGTTTAGTATAACCTGACATGATTGCTTCAGGAAAGAGTATGGGTGTGCCCTAAGTGAGGTGTAGTCTGGGTAGAGTACGACTTGGGCGGGCCAAGACATTGAGCCAAAAACATCATGTTGTTGACCGACTTGGGAGTGCCAAGTCGAGTTGGATCCCCGGGTAGACTGTGGGCGTGTGAAAGACTCGGCATATGATTGGGTGGATTGCATGTTGGAAATTCAGGGTTTTCGAGTCTCGACCGGGGGAGAAACCGCCCAAGTGCAGGGAATTCGGGGTTTCTGAGTGTCGACCATGGGAGAAACTGCCCAAGTGTGGGGAATTCGGGGTTTTCGATTCTGGACCATGGGAGAAACTGCCCAAGTGCGGGGAATTCAGGGTTTTCGAGTTTCGACTGCGGGAGAAACTGCCCAAGTGCGGGGAATTCGGGGTTTTCGAGTCTCGATCACGGGAGAAACTGTCCCAAGTGGGGGAAATTCAGGGTTTTCGAGCCTCGATCCGGGGGAGAAACCGCCCAAGTGCGGGGAATTCAAGGTTTCTGAGTGTCGATCGTGGGAGAAACCACCCAAGTGTGGGGAATTCGGGGTTTCTGAGTGTGAACCACAGGAGAAACTACCCAAGTGAGGGGAATTCAGGGTTTCCAAGTGTCGACCGTGGGAGAAACCTCCCAAGTGTGGGGAATTCTGGGTTTCCGAGTCTCGACCGTAGGAGAAATCGCCCAAGTGCAGGCAATTTGGGGTTTCCGAGTCTGGACTGTGGGACAAACCGCCCAAGTGCGGGGAATTCGGGGTTTTTGAGTCTGGACCGCGAGAGAAACCGCCCAATTGCGGGGAATTCAGGGTTTTCGAGTGTCGACTGGGGGAGAAACCGCCCAAGTGTGGGGAATTCGGGGTTTTCGAGTGTCGACCAGGGGAGAAACAACCCAAGTGCGGGGAATTTGGGGTTTTCAAGTCCCGATCGCGGGAGAAACTGCCAAAGTGCAGGGAATTCAGGGTTTCCGAGTCTCGACCGCGGAAGAAACTACCCGAGTGCGGGGAATTCAGGGTTTTCAAGTGTCGACCGCAGGAGAAACCGCCCAAGTGCGGTGAATTCAGGGATTTTGAGTCTCGACCATGGGAGAAACTGCCCAACTGTGGGGAATTCAGGGTTTTCGAGTCTCAATCGCGGGAAGAACCGCCCAACTGTGGGGAATTTGGGGTTTTCGAGTCTCGAATGTGGGAGAAACTGCCCAAGTGCGGGGAATTCGGGGTTTTCGAGTCTCAACTATGGGAGAAATCGCCCAACTACATGGAATTCGGGGTTTTTGAGTCTCGACCGTGGGAGAAACCGCCCAAGTGCGGGGAATTCGGGGTTTTCGAGTCTCGACCGTGGGAGAAACCACCCAAGTGCGGGGAATTCAGGGTTTCCGAGTCTCGACCGTGGGAGAAACCTCCCAAGTGCGGGGAATTCGAGGTTTTCGAGTCTCGACTATGGGAGAAACCGCCCAAGTGTAGGGAATTCAGGGTTTTCGAGTCTCGACCGTGGGAGAAACCACCCAAGTGGGAAGGATTCGGGGTTTCTGAGTCTCGACC
The DNA here is from genome assembly GCA_032191745.1 of Picea mariana. NCBI lineage: Eukaryota > Viridiplantae > Streptophyta > Pinopsida > Pinales > Pinaceae > Picea > Picea mariana. The sequence goes on from JASDQU011509133.1 coordinate 22,627, forward strand.
ACGAGAGAAACTGCCCAAGTGCAGGGAATTCAGGGTTTTCGAGTCTCGATCGTCGGAGAAACCACCCAAGTGTGGGGAACTCAGGGTTTCCTAGTCTCGACCGTGGGAGAAACCACCCAAGTGCAGGGAATTCGAGGTTTTCGAGTCTCGACCATGGGAGAAAATGCCCAAGTGCGGGGAATTCAGGTTTTGCGTTCGGGAAACCCCAAGTTTGCCTTGCGTTCGAGAGAAACCTCCCAAGTGCGGGGAGCTTGAGGTTTGTGTTCAGGAAGCCCCAAATTTTCCTTGCGTTCAGGAGAAACTAACCCAAGGGTTTGCATTCGAGAAACCCCAAGTTTGCCTTGCATTTGGGAGAAACCAGCCCAAGTGTGGGGAATTCGGGGTTTCCAAGTCTCGGCCGTGGGAGAAACCGGCCCAAGTATGGGGAATTCGGGGTTCTTGAGCCTATACCATGGGATAAAATGCCAAAGTGGGGGGATTCGGGGTTTCTTAGTCTCGACCGTGGGAGAAACTGGCCCAAGTGGGGGGAATTCGGGGTTTCCAAGTCTCGACCGTGGGAGAAACCTCCCAAGTGCCGGGAATTCAGGGTTTTTGAGTATCGACCGTGGGAGAAACCGCCCAAGTGCTGGGAATTCAGGGTNTTGAGTCTCGACCGTGGGAGAAACCGTAGAAGTGCTGGGAATTCGGGGTTTCCAAGTCTCGACCGTGGGAGAAACCGCTCAAGTGCGGGGAATTCAGAGTTTCTGAGTCTCGACCATGGGAGAAACTGCCCAAGTGTGGGGAATTCAGAGTTTTCGAGTCTTGACCACGGGAGAAACCACCCAAGTGTAGGGAATTCAGGGCTTCTAAGTCTCGACCGTGGGAGAAACCACCCAAGTGTGGGGAATTCAGGGTTTTCGAGACTTGACCGTGGGAGAAACCATCAAAGTGTAGGGAATTTGAGGTTTCTGAGTCTCAACTGCAGGAGAAACCGCCCAAGTTGGGAGGATTCAAGGTTTTCGAGTCTCGACTATGGGAGAAACTGGACCAAGTGCGGGAATTCAGGGTTTTTGAGTCTCGACCATGGGAGAAACCACCCAAGTGCGGGGAATTCAGGGTTTCCTAGTCTCCACCGTGGGAGCAACCGCCCAAGTGCAGGGAATTTGGGGTTTCCGAGTATCGACCGTGGGAGAAACAACCCAAGTGCGGGGAATTCGAGGTTTTTGAGTCTCGACCGCGGGAGAAACCGCCCAAGTGCGGGGAATTCGGGGTTTTCGAGTCTCGACCATGGGAGAAACCTCCCAAGTGCGAGGAATTCGGGGTTTTCGAGTCTCGACCGCGGGAGAAACCATCCAAGTGCAGGGAATTCAGGGTTTTTGAGTCTCGACTGCGGGAGAAAGTGCCCAAGTGGGGAGGATTCGGGGTTTCTGAGTCTCGACCATGGGAGAAACTGCCCAAGTGCAGGGAATTCAGGGTTTTCGTGTCTCGACCATGGGAGAAACGGCCCAAGTGTGGGGAACTCGGGGTTTCCTAGTCTCAACCGTGGGAGAAACCACCCAAGTGCGGGGAACTCGAGGTTTTCAAGTCTCGACCGTGGGAGACACTGCCCAAGTGCGGAGAATTTAGGGTTTGCGTTCGGGAAACCCCAAGTTTGCCTTGCGTTCGAGGGAAACTGCCCAAGTGCGGGGAACTCAAGGTTTGTGTTCGGGAAACCCCAAGTTTGCCTTGCGTTCAGGAGAAACCGACCCAAGGGTTTGCATTCGAGAAACCCCAAGTTTGCCTTGCATTTGGGAGAAACCAGCCCAAGTGTGGGGAATTCGGGGTTTCCAAGTCTCGACTGTGGGAGAGAGCGACCCAAGTGTGGTGAATTCGGGGTTTTCGAGCCTCGACCATGGGAGAAAATGCCAAAGTTGCAGGGATTCGGGGTTAGTCTCGACCGTGAGAGAAACTGAACCAAGTGCAGAGAATTCAGGGTTTCCAAGTCTCGACCATGGGAGAAACCACCCAAGTGCCAGGAATTCGGGGTTTTCGAGTCTCGACCGTGGGAGAAACCACCTAAGAGCCAGGAATTCAGGGTTTTCGAGTCTCAATTGTGGGAGAAACTGCCCAAGTGCGGGGAATTTGGGGTTTCCGAGTCTTGACCGTGGGAGAAACCGCCCAAGTGCGGGGAATTTGGGGTTTCCGAGTCTTGACCGTGGGAGAAACCGCTTAAGTGCGGAGAATTCAGATTTTCTGAGTCTCGACCGTGGGAGAAACCGCCCAAGTGTGGGGAATTCAGGGTTTTCGAGTCTCGACCGCGGGAGAAACCACCCAAGTGTAGGGAATTCTAGGTTTCTAAGTCTCGACCGTGGGAGAAACTTCCCAAGTGCAGGGAATTCAGGGTTTTCGAGACTTGACCACGGGAGAAACCGCCCAAGTGAGGGGAATTTGGGGTTTCTGAGTCTCGACCGCGGGAGAAACCGCCCAAGTGGGGAGGATTCAAGGTGTCCGAGTCTCGACTGTGGGAGAAACTGGACCAAGTGCGGGGAATTCAGGGTTTTCGAGTCTCGACCATGGGAGAAACCGCCCAAGTGCGGGGAATTCACGGTTTCCTAGTCTCGACTGTGGGAGAAACTGCCCAAGTGCAGGGAATTTGAGGTTTCCGAGTATCGACCGTGGGAGAAATCGCCCAAGTGCATGGAATTCGGGGTTTCCGAGTCTCGACCATGGGAGAAACCACCCAAGTGCAGGGAATTCAGGGTTTTCGAGTCTCTTCCATGGGAGAAACCACTCAAGTGCGGGGAATTCATGGTTTCCGAGTCTCGACCGCGGGAGAAACCACCCAAGTGTCAGGAATTTGGGGTTTCCGAGTCTCGACCATGGGAGAAACTGCCCAAGTGCGGGAAATTCGAACTTTTTGAGTCTCGACCATGGGAGAAACTGCCCAAGTGTGGGGAATTCGGGGTTTTCGAGTCTCGACTGCGGGAGAAACCACCAAAGTGGGGAGGGTTCGAGGTTTCCTAGTCTCGACCGTGGGATAAACTAGACCAATTGCGGGGAATTCTGGGTTTTCGAGTCTCGACCGTGGGAGAAACAACCCAAGTGCAGGGAATCTGAGGTTTCCTAGTCTCGATCATGGGCAAAACCACCGAACTGCGGGGAATTTGAGATTTCCGAGTCTTGACCATGGGAGAAACTGCCCAAGTGCAGGAAATTTAGATTTTTCGAGTCTCGACCATGGGAGAAACTGCCCAAGTGCGGGGAATTCAGGATTTTCAAGTCTTGACTGTGGGAGAAACCGCCCAAGTGTGGGGAATTCGGGGTTCTCGAGTCTTGATGAGCGGAGAAGCCCACCCAAGTGCGGGGAATTCAGGGTTTCTCAGTCTCTACCTTGGGAGAAACCGCCCAAGCGGGGGGGATTCGGGGTTTCCTAGTCTCGACCGTGGGAGAAATCGGCCCAAGTGTGGGGGATTCAGTGTTTCCAAGTCTCGACCGTGGGAGAAACTGCTCAAGTGTGAGGAATTCAGGGTTTCCGAGTCTCGACCGTGGGAGAAACCACCCAAGTGCAAGGAATTCGGGGTTTTCGAGTCTCGACCGTGAGAGAAACTGCCCAAGTGTGAGGAATTCGGGGTTTCCAAGTCTCCATGAGTGGAGAAACCTCCAAAGAGCTGGGAATTATGGGTTTCTGAGTCTCAACGAGTGGAGAAACCGCCCAAGTGCGGGGAATTTGGGGTTTTCAAGTCTCGACCATGGGAGAAACTGCCCAAGTGCGGGGAATTTGGGGTTTCCGAGTCTCGATGAGTGGAGAAACTGCCCAAGTGAGGGGAATTCGGGGTTTTCGAGTCTCGACCATGGGAGAAACTGCCCAAGTGCGGAAAATTCAGGATTTTCGAGTCTCGACCGTGGGAGAAACCGCCCAAGTGCATGGAATTCGGGGTTTCCGAGTCTCAACAAGTGGAGAAACCGGCCCAAGTGTGGGGAATTCGTGGTTTTCGAGTCTCGACCATGGGAGAAACCACCCAAGTGCAGGGAATTCTACATTTTCGAGTCTCAACGAGTAGAGAAACCGCCCAAGTGTGAGGAATTTGGGGTTTCCATGTCTCGATGAGCAAAGAAATCACCCAAGACCGGGAAATTCTGGGTTTTCGAGCCTCGATGAGCAGAGAAACCACCCAAGTGCAGGGAATTCACAGTTTCTGAGTCTCGACCATGGGAGAAACCACCCAAGTGCAGGGAATTCGGGGTTTGCATTCAGGAAACCCCAGGTTTGCCTTGCGTTCGGGAGAAACTGACCCAAGGATTTGCATTCAAGAAACCCCATGTTTGCCTTGCATTCGGGAGAAACCGGCCCAAGTGCGGGGAATTCGGGGTTTCCAAGTCTCGACTGTGGGAGAAACTGGCCCAAGTGCACGGAATTCGGGGTTTTCGAGTCTCAACCATGGGAGAAACCGCCCAAGTCGGGGAATTCAGGGTTTCTGAGTCTCGACCATGGGAGAAACCGCCCAAGTGTGGAGAATTCATGGTTTTCATTCATGAAACCCCAAGTTTGCCTTGTGTTTGGCAGAAACTGACCCAAGGGTTTGCATCCGAGAAATCCCAAGTTTGCCTTGCGTTCAGGAGAAACCGACCCAAGTGCGGGGAATTCGAGGTTTCCAAGTCTCGACCATGGGAGAAACCGGCCCAAGTGCGGGGAATTCAGGGTTTACGAGTCTCGACCGTGGGAGAAACCGCCCAAGTGTGGGGGATTTGGGGTTTCCTAGTCTCGACCGTGGGAGAAACTGGCCCAAGTGCGAGGAATTCTTGGTTTCCGAGTTTCGACCGTGGGAGAAACCACCCAGGTGCGAGGAATTCGGGGTTTCTGAGTCTCGATGACTGGAGAAACTGCCCAAGTACGGGGAATTCGGGGCTTCCGAGTCTCGACGAGCGGAGAAACCACCCAAGTGTGGGGAATTCGTGGTTTCAGAGTCTCGATGACCAGAGAAACCGCCCAAGTGCAGGGAATTCTGGGTTTCTGAGTCTAGACAAGAAGAGAGACCACCCAAGTGCGGGGAATTCTGGGTTTTCGAGTCTCGACGAGCGGAGAAACTACCCAAGTGCGGGGAATTCTGGGTTTCCGAGTCTCGACGAGCAGAGAAACCAGCCAAGTGCAGGGAATTCTAGGTTTCCGAGTCTTGAGGAGAGGGGAAACCTCCCAAGTGTGGGGAATTCATGGTTCCCGAGTCTCGACGAGCAGAGAAACTGCCCAAGTGTGGGGATTTCGAGGTTCCCGGGAGTGGAGAAACAACCCGAGTGTGGGGATTTCGGGGTTTCCGAGTCTCAACCAATGGGGATCCAAACAACCCGACTCACCGACAACGCCTCGTGGTGTGGCAGGGTCCCGGCTCTATGGGGCTGTCACCCTCTCAGGCACCCCCTTCTAGGGGACTTGGGCCCGGTCCGCTGCTAAGGACGCTTCTACAGACTACGATTCAGGCGACACTGCCAGCCAATTTTCATGTTGGGCTCTTCCCGGTTTGCTCGCTGTTACTAGGGGAATCCTTGTAAGTTTCTTTTGCTCCGCTTAATTATATGCTTAAACTCAGCGGGTGTTTTCACCTAAGATGGGGTCACATTTGGAGCCAAAGACCTCCACCAAGATGGAAAGTCGATGGGCAAAGCAAGTTCCTAAAATGCTACACACACCCTACATCAACCAACGCCGACTCGCCCAAACAAGGGGACAATATCACTGCTCGCCGACACAAGACACGGAACATNATCGCATTTCTCTACGTTCTTCATCGTGACAAGAGCCGAGATATCCGTTGCCGAGAGTCATTTCCTCACGTTACCGATGAACGCCCACTTCGCTAGACAAGGCGTCCATGCAACCAATGGAAAATCCCACGATGCACACAGCACCGCAAATGACAACAACCCTCCCACCGCACAAGACAGATGCACTCCCTCACCGTACACAAGAGGCTCGAACAAACAGAGCAAGATTTCCACGACCTAAACTCGAGAGGGGGACTTGAAGGTAACGACGATTAAGCGGGGACTAGGGTAGCCAGTCCAACAATGCGATGCTTTAATCCCTCCAAAACACCGATTCCCCACAATTCCCCCTTCCGATGGAGAAAAGGAAAAACAAGCACAAGTTGTTCGACCCAAGGGCCACAAGACACAAATTCACTACCCATTCCACAAGAGGGCCAAACAAACAAACCAAGCTTTCCCAAGACTCAACTGCAAGGGGAAATTGTAGGGAATGACGGTTAGGGGGGACTAGGGTGGCCAGTCCCAACAGCACGCTGCTTTCATCCCTCCACAAGACCGATTCCCAACAATTTCCCCTTTCAGTAGAGCAAAAGAAAAACGAGCACAAGTTATATTCAAATAGAGAGAGAGA
>JASDQU011509135.1:20892-43549 GCA_032191745.1 Picea mariana
TATGAATACATCAATCAAGTGCTCATCTGGAATATCTGTTACCTTTATATTCAATCTTTGGAAGTTCTCAATGTGCTCGGTAACTGAACCCTTTTGCTTGAGATTTATCAATTGGCTAAAGAAAGTATTGCTCCTTGTATCCTCATAGTGTGCTATCATTTCTTCCGTGAAAATTGTCCAAGTGACAAGTGATTTGCGAGAACAAAGCCATTGATACCATACAAATTGATTGGGTTCTAAATATAAAGAAGCAATTTGTACCTTTTATGTATGTGGCACATTATGTAGATCAAAGAGTTGCTCCATCTGAAGTATCCATGTGATTGTGTCCTTGCCATCAAACTTCCTCATATCGATCTTAGGGACGTGGTTGGTCTTCAACCCAAAGTTAAAGTTTCTCCATTTTTGATTCACCCTTGTGTCCTCATCGTGAATTTCATGGGATACATTTTCACTTTTAAGTGTCCTCTCTATTAGGAAAATTTTCAATCCTTCCATGATCTCCCCTTTTAAAGCGTCCATCTTAGTATTTATTGCTTCAAACTTAGCTTCTGTTGAATCCATCATCTCTTGTAGTTCATCTTTTGTTACTGTCTTCTTTTGCAAATCATTTATGTCCCTATGCATTTCTTCACTTTCATCAAGAGTCCAAGTAGGATTGTCTGGAGGCTTATTTGGTGTAGAAGTTCCTTTTTTTGGTGGCATGTTGGCTAAGTATCACTTTAAACCTTGATTTTGAGGTGGTTCTACTAGACAATCTTCTTTTTATTGTATCTCCAAAATTTCGGCCCTTTTGAGTATGAACTTTTATTTTTTATAGGTCTCTGATATTTCTTCTATTCAATGCCACATGTATGATAAAAAATGGATGTTCCAAGTGGAATTTATGGTAACTTCCCCACAACTTGCTGATTTTTGGCCTTTCTAGGAGATCTCACTTGTATAGCGTGCCCCACACAAAATAATTGATATAAAATTCTGAAACTCGTACCAGAACTACTACAGCTTGTCCACTATCCAATGCAACTAGTCTCATTCAATTTGGATACTCTAGGAAGAATTTATGATTGTTTTACCCGGAACACCTACCTGAGAGTAGTCAATAGGACTAGTCATATACCCTATCTTCCACAGAGTGTATCTACAAATTTACGATGACTTAGAAGATTGGATTTCTACCACAGATACCTTACTAATTTTTGACAATAGCCTATGGAGTTCAGGGTCTGAAATGTTACTAAAATTTTTTTATAGCGAAAATTCCTCAATGACTCAATTCAGGATGATTCCAGAACCCTATCTTACAAATGATGTATCTCCGAAAGTATAAGGCCTCAGGCGCTGAATTTTTAACCCAACGTACTTTGATCCATCTACTAAATATCCTCCAAGCCATTCCTTCTGAATCATTGTAGAAAAAAAGTTATAGTGAAAATTCCATGGTGTCTCAGATGTAGCAGCGAAACCCCAAGACCTTGAGCTCTGATACCATATGTTAAGAACCAAATATCAATATAGCATAGAAAAACCTCAGAATAAGTACTCAACGCCTTGAAAAAGAGAGAATTTCAGATAATAAGCCTCTTCGAGGGGGCAACACATAAATGTTCAAGTACAAGATGATTCCAAATGAAAATGTCTCCTTGGTATATATAAGAGACTAGGAGGTATAATTACAACTAATGGAATAAAACTGACATAAGTAAAATAAAATTACTAATGTAATATGCCCCAATTAAGGGGTAATGAGCCAATATTAGTGCTTAACATATGGGTATATTTATTCCTTTGTACCTACAAGGAGAATTAGTTCTAGTCTTAAATATTAGTCTAATTTATTCTCCATTATTGATATTTTTGTGGTTGAAAGCAAGTTTCTTTTTGTTTGTTATGTTTTTTCCTATAATTCTATTACATTACACAATGTGTTTTATTTGTAGATGTATTTGTTTTCTATTTTACTACATGGTGTCAGAACCATGTATTTTGGTTATAGGAGATCCAAGTGATTTCATCTTAGGAGATTTCTGGACATGTTGGAAACATAAGGCAAAAGACAAGTCATTTGTGTTTGTTGAGCTTTATATACATTATCTCCAAATGAATGGCTTGAGATTATTGGAGATATTGTTATCAATTTGAAAGATGGTTTGGCCCAACTTTGCAAGTATTTAGAGGACTTTTGGAGTTGGACACCAAGTTTTGGGGACTCGGGAAAGAGATCTCCGAGGAGAGTTGTTGAGTATGCAATATGATAATTCAAGAGATTTCATTGTCAAAGATGGATATTGTCCCCTTAAATATTGAAGTGGACATGACTTGCAAAGGAAGATCAACCACAAAGTTTTGTAAAATGTTGTGGAGATTTTAGGAATGCATGTAATGTGTAGCTTTGTAATGTTAGTGAATAATATAGAAATTTTCTTGTATGGTATTTGGAATTTTTCTTGTATAGTAATTAACATAGGCATAAAGAGTTTATAAAAGGAAGGTAATGCATTGGTTGGGAGATTGGGTGAGACATGATGCCATTCATGGGTAGATTTATCATTTGTACATGCAAAAGAATTAGTTATTTTGTTAATAATATTAGTCTTCATTATTCTCCCCATATTAGTATATATGATTTGTAAGTGCCCAGCTTATGGTTGGGTCAAATTACTAGCAGGGACCTTAATTAATTTCGTGGAATTAAATTGTTTTTATCTCATCTTGCTATTTCACTATGCTTGCAACCTATAATTAAATGCAAAGAGTGATGAAATCAATCGTAAAAATAATGATAACAAAAATATTTTACCTTAGAAGTCCATTTGGGAAAACCAACCAGAAATGACATTTGTTTGGCTTTTGTTTATGCTCATGAATGATACAGTAAGGAACTATATACTCTTAGATAGAGATTTTGTCTATTCTTACTCTTGGGTTATGTCTTGAAGATTATAGTGTGGTTTTGTAATCATATTCATTTCTAGTGGACATGCTCATATACTTCTCTTCATCATCATGTTCACTTTCTCTTTCTTCCTTTATATGAATCTATACCATCAATGTACCAATTTTTCAATTTCCATCTCTCCAAAAATTCAACCCCCTTGTCTTGGTTATGTGTCTTCATTTCCCTTTCTCCCCATGGTCCCTCTTCCTCATGGAAGGCCAATACTCTCCTGAACCTATTCAACGACCCCCTTCATCTGCCTTATGTTGACCCAATATATGGCCCAATTGTTTTCAAAATCCTGCAAATGATTGCAAGTCTAAAATCTGCACATTATTATCTAACTTTTCCTAGGTTAGATAGGGGTCCCACTAGGAAGGTTATTTAATGCATTGAAAAAGTATGATTTCATATATATGATAACATTGGGTTACAATTTATATGCACTAATGAAGAACTATTTTGTGACATTGATGGATTTGTGTTTCCTCATTATGCATTATATACACATAATTAATATTTGCATAGGTATCAATGCAGGGCATTATGTATATATTTCAGACTTTATGAAGGAATTTCAAGAGTCATATATGGAAAGTTTATGTGATATTGGTATCATTTCAAGGTTTAAAATAATTGTTGTTTATATCAACCTCATGACATGTTAAAATCCTATTGCAAAATATGGTTAAATACTATAAGCTAATACATTGAGAATATTGCATGGTTTAATGTGATTGCATGCATTAAAGAGTGTTGGCAATCCCAACGATTTAACATACATGAGAGTAAATACATGAAGTAATGAGCTCCATGCAATTAAGGTGATAGAACAACAAGAAAGGTGAAGTGTACTGATCCTATGGTCTTCCCCTTAAGGTTATTTATTTTCCTACATTTATTTGTTCTTATTAGAAGTTTTGAATATGTTCAATTCTAATCAGTGACACCTTTAAAAAATTTAAAATTTATAAAAGCAAATTGCATTCAAAACGTGGTTATTTTCATTTGGAACTTTGATTATCTTCATTAGGTTATAAACATAAGGTGATAATCCTGCTTACCTTGCTTAGCCTGACGAGGTCTATAGTTTTTTGTGAGAAATATTATAGTTTCTCACTCAACACCTTATAGATGCCTCAAATGTTGCTAGCGAAACCGGTCTAACATAATTACCTCTTGCAAGGGATTTTGCATTACATTTCTATCCTTCAGGTTACATTTTCCTATGTGTAGAGTTTGGAGGTATTACCTCCCTCCTACACATCCTCGTATCTACATGCACCAAGCTCTACATGGCTGATAGGTTTTCAATTGGACTTATAAAGAAGGTTTGATGAAAATTTGGAACAATTAAACCTCCAATTCCATCACTTAACCCAAAACATAAGAGCCATAAAAACAAGATATTTCTCTTTTAATGACACATTTTAGATCACACCTCCCTAATGGGGGGCATTTGTTCCCCAAAAGCTTATTAGTGGAGAAGATGGAAGAACATAGCCTCCACTTGTTATCTCCAAGTCCACTACTCCATTGGATATGAAGATTGCTTGCTTATAGCATGTCTCAATTAATCTTCATGTTTGCCTTTGTTTTTCTACTACAAGGGATACTCTGCTTCTCCCTTTTTATGCTTTGATGAGGTAGGCTTGGTCACCTTTGACCAAGTGATATTCATTTTCCTTCCTGTAGAAGGTTGCATAGCTATCCCATTAGGAGGGATTGTCAAACATCAGTTCACATGCATCAAGGGGTGCTACGTCGTATTATACTTCATCAAAGTAATCAATGTTAATGGAACCCTGATTTTACATCTTTGGTGATTCTCACAGAATATTTCTCTTGTAACCATCCCAACAAACATGGTTGTACTACATCATAAGTCTTTAATCCAAGATCGTTAGCTAAGATTTCATAAATGAAATTACATTAATAACCACTATCAAGTAGAGCATTTACCTTCCTATTATTCACTTGAACTTTGATTTGGAATAGTGCACTTATGTCTCACCCCACCCTTTGTCATTCAAATGTGGTGCAAACTATGGTTTCCTCTACATTACAGGTGTTGTCTACCACTATTTATTCCATCTTGGTAGGTGTCATTCCCACTTTCTTGGTTTTGTACCATTTTGGACATAGTTCCATATGAATCTTCCAACACTTCTCATTGTTCGACAACACAGGGTATATGTAAACACCCCATGAAAGCCATTGGAAAGAAACTAAAAGGATACTTTAGTTTGTTTGAGGTACAATTCAGTTTGGGATACATAATAATTCAAGGGGGACTCCTTTGTTGGTTGGTTTCACTGATTCGGATTGGGTCGGTGACCTTGATGATCGAAAGTCTACTGCAGGTTATGTTTTTGGCCTTGGTTTTGGACCTGTAACTTGGGCTTGTAAGAAACAACAAGCTATTTCTCTTTCTTCAGCAAAAACATAGTACTAAGCAACGGTTAATGCAAGTTAAGAAGCCTTGTGGCCTCGATAGATCATTTTAGAGTTTGGATTCTAGTTGTAGCATCTGACCACCCTTTGGTGCGATAATTAAAGTGCCATCAAGCTCGCCAAACATCCAGTTCCACATAAGTGAAACAAACACATTGAGCTACACATGCACTTCATCATAAAGCTCATTCGTATTCAAGTAATTGAATTGCTCTTTTTACCTATATAATATCAAATTGTAGACATTTTCACAAAGTCTCTTACAGAAGTGAAGTTTTCCAAGCTTTGATCTATGTTAGGAGTTCAAAAAGTTTTCATTAAGGAGGAATAGGCTCTAATGCCTCATTCCTTATATTATTGTGTCACCTTTGTAAATCCTTCAATCCTATCCCAAGTTGTTCTTAATGGCGGGTGTTAGGATATTTAGACACTTAGGAGTTAGTTAAGATCATCTTGGTCTAATGTGTCGTTAAGTTAAAGTGTGTTTCTTTACTATGCATTAATATGCATTTTTATTTATGTAATCCGACAATCATGATATGTTCTAGACATAGAGTGATCTAACAAACCATATTCTCATTCATTTTAATAACTAAATTGATCTGTGGATTAGTATCCGATTGGTCCATGATCTCTATTTATAGAAAATGGAGGGTCATTTGCTGATGATCGATTGTGAGAAGCTCTCTCGTAATATTTTTCTTTTGCATTAATAAATTGTCTCAAGTGGCCACGTTGGCTGGGGCCGTAGATGTTTCCCCACATTGGGGTTTTACCACGTAAAAACATCGATGTGTTGATCTTTGATCTGGTTGTGTGAGTGGTTACTGAAGTTGTTCTTCCTCTATTGGAATACCATGTGTTGTTGAACACTCATCCATGTGTCCATTCTACATTACAATTTTTGCATTCTTCTTGGGATCTTCTCCCTTTCGGGTTTGGCTACAATTTTCTTTCCTTTATTTCCACTAGTCTCTTCTTGGCCCTTTTGTTGCTACCCCTTGTCTATGCTTTTCACATTTAGTAGTTCCAATTGTTGGTATGTTTACATGCAGAGTGTGCTTGTCATTGATGGCAAGAACAACAACGGCGATGGCATGTTTATAGGAAAGAACATCAACAACGATGGCATGATTATAGGCAGAATGTGTCAGGTGGGCACCATAAGTCTTATGGGAAGACGCAGAAGAGAAATCTCGAGAAAATCAGAAGAGATAGTGCAGAGTTTCATGCAGAGCGCAAGTGTGCGTCTGGGCCGAGGTTAACTTCATTGCCAAAGCTCAGGAGAGATAACGTTTTTCAGAAACGAAGACGAGTCCCAAATTCATCAGGACTCGTAGAAGGATCAAAGGTCGAGGTCTTTGACACTTAGAATTTCTTCCAAGTTGGGAGGAAGCGTCAGCTCAGAGAGAGGAGAAGAGAGAATTCGCGAAGTTCGAGTTCGTGATTTCATCACAGCCGTTGGATCACAAAAGGCTGTAGGTCGTCGATCTGAAGCAGGTTTTGAAAAATCAGGAGTTAGGAGAAGGGAGGTGAGTAGTCCTCCAACTTCGCAAAATGTGAAGTCGCGATAGATCCGAGCTGTTGGATCCAAAGGACATGTGGCGGGAGATCAACTTTTCACTGACTCGCAAATCGGGAAAGTCAAAGGCAGAGTTGCAGAAACTCGCGAAATCCTGAAATGCGAAGAAGTGATCTCGATCATTGGATCACGGAGAGATATGGACTATTGGTCTGGCAAAGCGTGAGTTCAGAACTCGGAAGAAGGGAGGTGCTCTAACCTCCGACATCGTGAGTTGCAAAATCACGAAGTACAAAGGAGAGATCTGGACTGTCGATTGAGGAATGTCGTGGGCCATTGATCAGGCATGACGAAGTTCGCGAGCTCGCGAATCACAAAGTGACTTTGGAATAAGCATATGGTCATAGCCATGGTCACATCAACGAAGATTATGGGAGGAGATAGCATGTTGCTAAGCTCCACTTTGCAGATCGCAAATTGAGAGAATCGAGGTAACTCACAACAAGAGTTCGCGATAAACGAAATCACAAGCCACCCTTTTTCTTGGCCCCTGGTGACAACTGGAGGTCACATCGTCGAAGGATTAAAGGGAGGAGCTAGCACATCGCTAGGCTCCACATTGGAGATCCCCGAGGTCGCGAGTCACGAAGCGCCTTTTTGAATAGGTGTCTGATCACAACTCGTGGTCACGTGAAAGGAAGGGGCTTAGCCAGAAAAGCTAGCGCCCACTGTGAAGTTTTCTCAGGAAGGGAAAAGACGCCAAAGGGATGAGCACGTAGAGTTTCTCTCTGTAACTGTCAAGACAGACTGATTGTAACTGCATAAAATGACTGATTGCATCTGCTAGAGAATTCGAAGAATATTAGGGTGATCACCAGAGAAGCCGAAGAGTTTTGAGGTAATTGCCAGTGGAATGAAGATTCATCATTTAAACAATTGACAGATGGAAATGCGTCGAAGACTGTAACTGCCAAAGAAGCCGAAGAATCTCAGGATAACGACCACTGATGAAGAACAGACTCAGCATGATCACCAAAGAGGACAAAGAGTCGAGTGTATGACCTAGAAGAGGACTTGGCATGATAAATATATGCAGAACATAGAAGAGATGGCTGCTGCCGTTGAGGGTGGTGCATGTGTGTAGAAAGAGACGCAGTGCACGACTGGAAGAAAACAAAGAGGCACTGTGAAGAGCATGCAGAGGCATAGCGCATAGAAGGTATATGGCGCACAGAGAGCATAAAAGGCAAATGAACAGAAAGCACAAGGTGCTACTATGGAGAGTTATTAATGCGGGTAAAAGCATGTTGTGAGTAGCAACTGAAACACACAGAAGAGGCGTAGTGCATAGAATGGAAATGTTGCGTAGAGCATAAATCCCAGAAGGAAAACATAGAACAAAGATACATATCTGAGAGAGGAAGAGAAGGCCGAGGTGCACATGCAGAGACAGAGTAGAAGAACAAAAATCTCAAGGGAGGCGTGCAGGAAGACATTGATGCAGGCAGAGTAGAGCAGTGTAGAAGAACAATGATGAGACTCGTAAGCCATTGATAAAATACTGTATCACTGTGATAAATTTATGAGAAAACAAAAATTATATTTCAAGGTGATAGGGAGGTGGTAGGGAGGATTGGTGTTTTCAGAGTTTCAAGTGGGTGCTTGAACACAGGGAGTTGTAGCTTCCATCTGGTTGTAGCCAGAAAAACTAGGGTGGTGCAAGGGAGAACTATTGTTCTCTATTATACATGTTGGTGCCTGTGTAATTGGAAGTTGGTGCTGGAACACTTCGGGAGTTGGTGCTTCCTTCTAGTGGGTGCTAGAGAAACCAGAGAGTTGGTGCTCTCAGCAAGTTGCTTCTTGTAAAACAGAGGTGGTAGCCTCAAAGGGAGTTGGTGCTCCTAAGATTGATAATGTACAGGAAATAAAGATTATTATCATATCAAGAAAAAGAGGTTTTTCCCTTTATGGGTTTCCTCAGGAAATATCTGTCTCTGTATATTTCATGTGTGTGATTGATGTTGAATATTCTATTGCTTACTTCGTCTCATTATTGTGATCGTCATTGAGTGTTCTATAAAGAGTTTAAAATGGGAATAATTGTTTAAGCACAGTAACAATTGATTCACCCCTCCCTCTCAGTTGTCCAACAATTGGTATCAGAGGAGGTTCCTTTTATTTAAAGGTAGATTAGTAAGCTTAAACATAACAAGTCATGAAGGAACTTCAACCAATAAGGCCTCCTTGTTCAATGGAACAAATTTTGGCTTCTGGAAAGTTAGGATGAGAACCTACATAATGGTTTTAGGTGCAAATTTCTGGGATGTGGTCGACTGGTTATGTAAAGCCAATTGTACTAGCTAATAAGGATGACAAGCTAGAATTCAGCTTCAACGCTAAAGCTATGAATTCTATTCTGAGTGGGCTTGCAGAAGCAGAATTTGTAAAAGTTATGCACTTAGAATCTGCCAAAGCAATGTGGACAAACTTGTTAGCAGTTATGAAGGTAATGAGAAGGTAGAGGATGCCAAGACTCAAACCTACAGCTTACATCTTGAACAACTAAAGATGAATGAGGATGAGACAGTTAATAATTTTTTCTTAAGATTTGAGGAGCTTGTGAATGCCATGAAAGGTCTTGGTGAGAAGATTGAAGACGTACTTTTAGTTCAGAATATCTTAAGATCTCTGCCTGATAGATTCAATCCAAAAGTTTCTGAAATAGAAGAACTGAATGATCTTAAGACTCTGTCTATTGATAAACTCATAGGAACTCTAACTGCTTATGAAATGAGGATTAGTAAAGATAAATATACCACTAGAGAAGCATCATTTAAAGCAGATAAGAATGAGGATTCTGAGCCTGATGAAATTGAAGAAAAATTTGTGAGAAGACTAAAGAAAGGATCAGGAAAGTACCAAGGCAAGTTGCCCTTCAATTGTTTTAACTGTGGAAAGATAGGTCACTTTGCATCGAAGTGTCCACACAAGAAGAAGGACTAGAACACTGAAGGTGAAGAGAAGTACAAACCCAAAAGATTTGATGAAAAGAAAAGTTTATGTGTAAACAATGATGACTCTTTAGAACACACAGATAGTGACTCTTCCTGTGAAGATAAGGTAAATGAATTTATGCTTATGGCCAAAGATGATTATGATAATAAAAGAACAGGAAGTGATGTTAATGATGAAGAAGCTATGGTTGACTTGGAAGGAGAGTTGATCAACGCTTTGGAAGAGATTGACAGACTCAGACTTAAGAAGAGAAAGCATAAACAATTGCTGATATAGTTTGAGAAAGGAAGTAAAAAAACTGATGAAGACTTTTCCTTGCTAAAAGTGGAATTGGAAGAGGCAAATAAAATAGAATACATTATGAAACATTAGTTATCAGAAAAGAAGGCAAGATGTGAAGCTCTAAAAGAAGAGGTAGTGAAAACTAGAAAAGAGTTGGAGAAGTTTCAAGCATTGTATCACCAGAATTGGTCAAGTATCAAAGCCTTAGAAGGATTAGCCACCATTCTGAATCAACAAAGGAATCCAAAGTTGAAAACTGGTCTGGGTTATGAAGAGGGATCAAGTAGTGGTCAACCAAGAAACAAAGAATCCATCAAGTTTGTCAAATATACAACCAATGTCAACAACAAACCTGCAGAAACAAAGGAAGATAATCAACCGCCAAGGAGGAGAAAAGAAAAGGGTGCTAGAAGAATCTGTAGAACAAAGAAATAATACACCCTCTGCTCAAGGAAATCATCAGGATGGAAGAAATCAACCTGCTCAAAGAAGACAACCATTTTCGAGGTACACAGATTTTTTTTATGGATATTGTTTCTACTGTTCTAACTTTGGCCACAAAGCTGTAAATTGTTCCTTAAGATTTAGAAATGAGCAATCAAGACACCCAAGGAATAAACATCTGCCACAACAAAGAATGAGACAGTCAAGTAACAAACAACAAATTGAAAATTGTCAAATTAAGCTTAAAGACATGCAACTGAGGAGGTCAAGAAATAATAAACATACAATGAGTAGACAACTTTGCACCAATCACTTTGACCTATTGAACAATGAGATCGAATGCTATCATTGTCATAACTTCGGCCATAAAGCGGCAAATTTCCATATGAAGAATTACAAAGCAGATCCAAGGATAAAACCCTTAGCTAGAAACACCAACACATGGAAAAAGAAAGATAGTGAAAAATGTGGTCTAGTACTTTCAGCTCAAAAACAAAAAGACCCCTGGTATATAGACAATGGATTCTCCAAGCACATGACTGGAGACAAGGATAAGTTTCTGTCTATAAGTAAAAGCAAAAAAAGAAATATGACCTTTGGAAATGATGAACCAGGTAAAATCAAGGGTAAAGGGATGGTGAGTTTGAGTAATGGCAAAGGAGATGTCCAGGATGTTCTGCTTGTAGATGGGCTGAAACATAATTTGCTCAGTGTAAGTCAAATGTGTGACAGAGGCTGTGAAGCTGTGTTCATGTCCAAAGATTGTAAGGTAAAGAATGTAAACTCAGGACAAGTGGTGGCTAAAGGCACAAGGACAGATAATGATGTTGATATTGAATCCTCCCATGCAAGAAAATAAGAAGTAGAAGAAGAATCACGTCATAAGCTGGAAGCAGAAGCTGTGAAGGTTGAAGCAGAACCTTCAAACACTACCTAGAAACCTGGTACCAACAACATTCCAAGATATTCTTTCCCAAGTACCAACCAACCAGGTGGTTACACCCCAGAATTTGGAATTCTATACCACAACAACGACTTCCTTTTCTGGTGACTTTAAACTTGCGAGATCTTTCCAAACTCATGAATGATCCAGTAAGTTACAACCAAAATTGGCCTTCGGTCCTAACCAAGCTTCCCTCATACATTCTAAAGTTTGAGGGAAGGTCGGTGAAGACCATAGAGAGCATGTGACAACATTTCAATTATGGTGCTCATATAACTCATTGATGGATGATTATGTCATATTGCGACTCTTTCAATGTACCCTCATTGGGGTAGCTACAAAATGGTATATTGAGATCAAAAGAGTATCATTTAGCAACTTTCATGACTTAGTTATAGTTTTCTTGAACCATTTCTAACTTCTTGTTCAATATGATGTTGGGAGGAACCTCTTGTCTACTTTTAGGAAATACAATGCTACCCATATCTCCGACCACATCCAAGAATGGCAGAGAATGAAGTGAATGATTAAAACTCAAATTCCTCCTAAGTTTCTATATGAAATCTTTCCAAATGGATTGAGACCTAGTAGTGACCCTTCGAAGATAAATCCTAGACCCCATGTTGATGGCATGGTGGGTTCCATTGATAATTCCATTGCGATTTTGGTTGAAAACCAAATGAAGAAAATTTCTATTCATCTACCCATGACTAGTCAAGCTCACTCTTTGACCTCTCCCGCACTTGAAGCTTTCGACGTGCATGTTGTACAGTCGATGAATTTGAAGGGTAACCAACAACCCAGATTAAAGAATAAAAACAAGGGTAATAGTAAGGGAGGTGGGGGTAATAACAATGCAAACAAACCTGATAACAATGTTGGTGGGGAAAAGAAAGAGAAAACTAGAGTTAATTTTCCTTGCAAGTTTTGAAAGGAAGATCATTTAACTCATCAATGCCCCAAACTTGAATAAGATCAACATTTTTGGCGCAAAAAAAATCTGTTGTGTTAAGTAATCCATTTCCCCAAGGGAAACATATGTCTATGGGCACTTCAAGTAACACTAGATTTTCATAAGGGGGAAACTAGGGGGCACATGTGTATGATAATAGTTCGTTGAATGTATATATGTGTGGATATAAGATACACCTTTTGATCAGAGCTTGTAGTTATGAGAACACTGAGTCCACCTCTAAAGCAAAGGAATCCATTGAACTGCAAAATTTTCTGCATACAGAGAAACCCACATGATACATAATGCCACACATACCCAAGGGTGTGTTCAAGCGGTCATCGCACAACCCAATTTCTCGGGGTGCCCAAAACTACTCAATTGTAGAATACTTGGCCCAAGCATAGTGTGGTCTATTAGCCTTGGAAGCACTCTACATATTCCTAACACAATAGAGTGCATTGTTGTCAGCTATTCGGGTTGTTGATTCCTCTGGTTCTTAGGTGATAATGTCTTATACTTCTAATGTGAAGCCTCGACTTCCTTACCACATTGATTTTTAGATACAAGTATTGTATAGCATGAAAATATTGTTTAGAATGGTAGTGGATGAGGGTGCTTCGAAATGTGTCATGTCATTGTCATGTTGGCAAGCCATTGGCTCCCTGAGCTTCCCCTATCTCCCACCTTTTTAACTACATTTGATGAATGTTCACTTAGGGCTCATGGGATTGTGCCTCCTTTCCTGTCCAGTTGGGGGGGGGGGATATTTCCATTGAAGTTGAAGTAATCGATGCTCTACTAAATTACAACCTTTTGTTGGGACGTAGTTGGACATATGTTATGACAGTTGTAGTTTTCTTGGTCTTTTTAGTCCTTTGTTTTCCCCATGAGGGGAAGATTGTGACTATTGATTCATCATCATACTCTAGTATTGAACCAACTATGTTGGTAGGTTCTACTATCCCATTATTCAATAACTCCCAGAAGGTCACTGAGAATATAAGTGTTGGAATGTATCCATGCATGATGGGAACTTTTGATTTCACAACACCTATTTCTTACATCAATTCCACTATCGCTTGTCCTAGTGGGTCAGTTTCTTCAGCTCTTGCGACCCAAGTTTTTTTATTTCTGAACAATATACTTTGAGGATCTGTGGATCTCACCATCTCCTTTTTCTTCAGTGGAAGGACTTGAGCATGCAAGGATGGCCATGCCTTTGTCTACAACATAAATTTCTTATCAAGCTATTCAAAGAGCCACTGCAGACACCAATCTGACTCCTCCTTGGATAGAGGAATTGGATCATCTTACTACGCATGTGTGGGACTCCAACTCTTCCCTTTCTATGGATTTCTTGAATACAATTTTTCCATCTAATGAAGCAATCCTAGAAGCAGTGACTATTCTTGAAAGGACTTAGGAGGATATGCACCATAGATCTTACTTCCTCCCTAAACTCAACAGATTTGAGAATGGAGAATTTAGATTGATCATGATTGGAGATGAGAATCGGTCCATAAACCCCTTAACTATTCATGTTGTGTGTGCTTAGGGTAACATGGCTAATACTTCAAAGAATATACAGCTTGACATCTCCATAAATCTTAGGATTGTGGAAAATATATTTATAGGAGTGGATTGTTCTCCTAGCGAAGCCCACACTTATACAAATCTTTTTAAAGAATTCCATGACATTTTCGCCTAGACATATGAATAAATGCCATGAATAGATCCCTGTATTGTCAAACATGAGATCAAAACATACAAGAATGTGAATCTTGTTTGAAAAATGTTAAGATTGGTTAACCCTAGGAAAGTTGCGGCGATAAAGGCCGAGGTTGAGAAACTCCTTAAGGAGAGTTTCATCTACCCTGTTCCCCTTACTGAATGGGTATCCAATCCTATTCCTGTAGATAAAAAGTAGGGAAATATTCATGAGTGCATGAATTTCATAGATTTGAATAAATCTTGTTCTAAAGACAACTTCCCCACACCCTTCATTGATCATATTATTGACAAGTGTGCTGGAATCGAGATCTTCTCCTTAATGGTTGGATTCTCAAGAAATAATCAAATCCAAATCCATCTTGAGGACCAACACAAGATGTCATTTATTTGTCCTTGGGGTACATTTTCATATCGAAAGATTCCTTTTGGTATAAAAATGTTGGGGATACTTTTCAGTGGGCCATGTCCTATAATTTTCATGATCTCAAACACATCGTTGAGGCATATTTCGATGATTTGGATGTACGATCTCATAAGAGGGAAGATCATCTTTCTCACCTTTTCCTTTGTGTTTGAAAGATGCCAATATTATAAGATTTGTTTGAATCCCCATAAATGCATATTTTGTGCCGTTTTGGGGTTCTATTGGGTTTCATAGTGTCCAATAAAGGGATCACAGTCAATCCTCTTAAGGTTGAGGAAATAATTTAATTGTCTCCCATGTGCAATATTTGTCGGCTTTAGAGTCTCCAAGGAAAAACTAACTTTCTGCAATGATTTATAGCAAACTACGCTAAGATCACCAAGGGATTTATGCACTTGTTGAAGAAGGAGGTCCCTTTTGTTTGGGATTATTTTTCACAAGGACCATTTGATGCAATGAAGAAGGCACTCATATCTTCCCACTTGCTTAGTTGTCCAGAATATAACAGAGACATGTTTTTTTATTTCGCATTTTTAGAATCAACAATTAGTATGGTTTTAGTTCAGGATGTTGATATGCTCCAAGAGCATGTCATGTATTAACTTAGTCAAAGCTTGATAGGCCATGAAATCAAGTTTTCTCACGTGGAAAAATTGGCTTTGGAAGTTGTTCATGCCATCGAGAGATTTCATAATTATATCCTTCTTGGGAAAACCATTGTTGGATAGTGATTTCATTACTTCCCGCAAGTTTCATGACATGGTTTAGCCTCCTCTCATGGATCCTAACTCCAATGATTGTGGCAGAGACCAGTGCCTTCGGGTTTTGGTTTTAAAAAAAATGTATTCCAACAAATGGTATCATAGAAACAGGTCTCGAGTTCGAAACTCTCCTGACATAAAATAGGGGGGATATTGTTGGACATTGGGTTCATCGCTTCTCGCAAGTTTCATGACATGGGTTAATCCCCTCTCGTGGATCCTAACTCCGATGATTGTGGGTTGGAATAATTCTTGTAGGTTTTGGTCTAATGACAATCATAGTCCAACAACCACTGTGATAACTTATGTGAGTCCATTTCATATTGTCTTGATGAATTATTGGGGGGAATCACAATAAAGGGATAGTCATCTTGCAAGAATTTGACCTTGAATTTGCATCAGGTAAGTCCAAATAGCCTTTGGTTTTCGCTAACATGATGTCATAGTTCCCTCGGGAAGATGAGGATGATATTGAGACTGACTTGTTTATGGATGAGTATCTATTCCTTATTTGTTCTAGTGATCCTTGGTTTGGGTATATACTCATCTATCTACAAACTCAAAAATTTTCTCCAAATTTCTCGCGAGATGAATAATGTCACACATGTCACCTAGCTAAAAAATGACTCATTATTGGTGACACTTTGTATCATCGAGGGGTAGATTCAATCCTGTGTTTTTTTTTTACTCACAAGGAGGAAAAGACCATGCTTAATGACTATCACAGTGGAGCCTATGGTGGTCATCTATATAGGTTGGAAACAACCCATAAAATATAATGTGTCAGATACTTTTGGACTACTATCTTTAAGAATTGTGTTGAACCAGTCAAAAAGTGTCACCCTTATTAGTCCTTTACTAGAAAAATTTGTGTGTATCCTGCTTCATTTTTTCTCATGATCACTATCGACCCCTTCACTAAGTGGGGGGTGGATTTCACTACATGTCACTCGGTTTCAGCCAAGAGTCATAAGTACATTATTGTGGAAGCTGTCTACTTTACAAAGTGGGAAGAAGCCATGCCAACCTTATCAAACGATGGTGAAATGGTAACCTTATTCATATTCAATCAACTCATCACTAGATTTGGTACATGGAGAGAGATTCTCATTGACCATGAAAGTCACTTTTAAAATAGAATGATGTTGTAGTTGGTTAAGAATTTTGGGTTTAGAAAGTAGCATTCATATCCTTGTTATCCTCAAGTAAATGGTTAGGTTGAGGTCGTTAATAAGTCTCTAAAGACCATACTCCAATGAACAATCAGTGCAAGTAAATCAAATTGGAATTTGATGCTTTATTCAACATTGTGGGAATATTTAACCTCAATGAAGGCCGCAACATGGTTTTCTCCTTTCCAACTCATTCATGGAGTGGAGACAGTCCTCCCGATTGAGTTTGAGATTCCTTCACTGAAAATAGTGATTGAGCTCCTTCCTGACACCTAAAATTTGGAAGAGCGCCTTATTCACCTGGAACATCTCAATGAGTAGCATCGAGATGTAGCTAGGATTAATGAGGCCCATAAAAAACTTGTCAAGGTACAAGATGATAAATATGCCCTCCCTCATATCTTTTTCGAAGGGGATCTAGTCCTAGTCTATGACCCAGATAAATACGCTTTAGGGGTGAGCAAGTTTAGTCCTATGTGGCACGGTCCTTACATTGTGAGGCACGTTATTAAGAAGGGAGACTATGAAATTGAGGACTATGAGGGAAATGTGCTAAGTGGGCCTAGAAATGGGCTTTATCTCAAAAGGTACTACACTTGAGCAGTCATGCCTAGGTGTTTTCCCCTTTGTAATTGTTGTACATTAGTAGTATTAGGATTATATTAGTTTTATTTTCCTCATTTTTTGCTTATGATGCTTTTGGCCTAGTTGGAAAATTTCAACGGATTCATCAATGTTTATAGGATTAAAAAATGGTGTTAACCATCACACTCAGAACCAAATTCCTTGTCTACACACATTAGTTCTCATTCATAGGATCATTCGGATATTCAACTTGGTATCTCATTGATAGCTCCCTATGAAGTGTGACATAAGTTCCCTCGCATGTTGGGATGGTTGCAAATGGTAAATCCATTTGAATATTACCCCCCAAAATCGTGACCTACTTTCTAGGTAATAACATTACCCAAGCATCCAATACATCTATGACTACCACATCCATCAATATAGAGATATCTGGATATTCAACTAGACTGACCTTCAAATCCTTAATAAGACTACACAATTTGATTTATCTCGAATCCATGTCACATACATTCCTATATGTTCTTGTATTCCTTAGGCATAATTTGTTCATGACTTGCAATGTCATTACATTGGTTTAGGCCCAAAAATCTAAAATATAGTGATGGAGAACAAGGTCATTTACTACCAAGGTGATGAAGAAAGGTGCATGACCCACATTTTTCCTATCTTGATGCATATCTTGCAAAAATACAGGTGGGTCTTCTATTGCCTCTTATAGATTAAGGAATTTCTTCTCTTTGTCCATTTGTGAGGGAATATTGATTATCTCTGAAAGGGGAACAAGAACTGTCACCTAAGCCAAAACATTGACTACATCGACATTTAGTTGCACATCATCACTCATGGAATTCTTGATAGATGAAGATGAAGTTAGTGGGATAGTATTCAAAGGTAGAGGTGGTGTTGTGACTTCCCCACAACAACCAATTTATAATATCTCATTCAGAAGATATCCTAAGTGTGTTTCCCCTATACTAATTTTTTTTTTGCAAGGTACTATATTTTTTTTTGTAACTAGGGGAATCGGTAACAACGACAGTATCGTACTCGCGTGACACGGGGTCGAATCCTGCCGGCTGCCTTATAACCCCTAGGGAGAAACGCACAGCCCACAAGCACGCCCTCCGGGTAAATCGGGGTGAGAATCGACCTTGAGACCTCTTTTTACATAGTTCCTTCCATTTACACGGCACTTGCCAATCGGTCTACACCCCTGCGGGCTTGCAAGGTACTATATTAATACGCTCTTGGAAAGGTATTGTCATAGGGAAATTGTTATTTTGTTTATATAGTCTGAGATTCCTCTCTTTTACCACTATTTTCATTACGAAATTGAGTGTTTATTCACTTTTCTACACTTATCAATTTTTCTCAATCTTCAGAATCTTTTCGGATTAATATCAACGCCCATTCTTATTATTTTTCATTTCAAAGTAATATTTCTTGTGATCAATTTCCAACTCCGATGAATGCAGTCTGAGAGCCCGCATTTACAAATTACCCTGTTGTTAATTGAAACATCAATCGATCATTGGTAAATAGATAAACACGTGAATGTCTAAACATTGTACCTACACAATGACAACCTTATGACTTGGTCGGCGTCAATTGGTCCATGCTGTTTCAAAACACATATTCAGTCGTGCTTTTATCTTTTTTTTTTCTCAAGACAACACTTTTCCCGAGGAAGGGAATATTCTTTGATACCCTTCCTATTGGAGTCATCAAACCTCCCCAATATTTTGAGCTCCAAACAGAAATCTCTAGATACACGTCCCTTACCTTTTTCAAACTTTGACTTCGACATGAGAATCGAGATTGAACAAGAATATTCTTCGATGCTCTCATTTCGTAGTGTGAATAAAAGGTTCAAATTTTTCACTCTAATGGAATCAAATCCAAAATACTTTTCCATAACCCTTCACGCTCCTAATTATTCGGCACAAAATTCGATATAAAATGGAATATTCTTCGATGCTTTGTCATCAAAGTGCAATTACAACGATAAGCTTTTTGCTCTAAAAGAAATGACTCTGAAAGCTCATTTAACTATCTTCGCTCCTCACATTTCGACACGAAAATCAACGCATAAAACTAATATTCTTTGATTCCTTTTATTCAGAGTTGTAAATTTTCCTAAGTCTATTAAGATTTGACATGAAGCTCTGGCGACACACATTTAATCCCTCACAATCTTATACCGATGACACACAAACCAATGCTTAAAATAAATATTTTTCAATTCTTTTCTTTGGATCACAAACTAATCCATCACCATTCCAGCTTTGATAGAAATGACTCCGAAAGACGACAATTTCAAACTTTCTCCCCTTTTCGACTCTGATGCACAAATTTGGGCAATTTGGGATTTCTAATCACATTGATGGAAAAATGACGCTCTGGTTTTGCACTCGTCTTAATTTAAGTAGTGCTTTAGGGTAATTAAATGCATATATTATGACCCTAAAACCCTTATTAAGATCATATATGTTCTTCATATGCTAAGCAACCACTCCATTCTGCATTGATTTGCTATGAAACGCCCTGGAGGCAATGTTTTCTCTCTAATAAGAGGTTTCCTATTATTTTGAATTTTGTTATGGAATTATTTTTCATTATTCATATAACTGATGATTAATCTGTTTAGTAGGATATAAAGGACAATCTATGGTGAGTCAAGTGATCATGAGATCTAGGAATTTGGTGCCTTCTGCTTCAAATTCTACACGTGAATCTTCTGCCTGTTAGGCATAGGGTTTGGTGATTGATATGACCTACCACACTAGAGAATATTATTCCCTGAGGTATGATGAAATATACATGATCTTCAATAATGGAGATTTTCCTCCTCAAGATGAAACCTCAAAATGTATTAGAACATCCAAAAGAGAGAAATTCACCTAGTAGTTGCACGCCCTACATTATTCCCTTACAATGAAGCAAAGGCTTTGCAATATGGGAAACATGCCATAAAAGAAGCAAAGGCTTTGCAATATTTATGTTTATTCCTGGGAAGTGCAAAAGGACATGAGCCCCATGAGCTAGCAGTAAGCCATGTTAGAGTTATGGGTCTTAATCATTATAACATTCATGTTTTAGATTTTGATGAAGATAGGTTCAAAGGAATTTTTTTTTATGAAGAGGTATTGCAGAAATTGCCTGATGATGATTTCATGAAAGAACTCCAAGATGAACAAGAAGAAATAAAGAAGTTTCATCAAAACCAGTTTTTGAGATTGTTGCAAGAGGATAAAAATAAATCAATCACCAAAGATCAGGAGAATATCAAGAAAGCTGAGGAATTGGATCAGAAGAGGATGAAAGCTTATGCATAGTATCAGAGAAGACAAGCCAAGGTAGAAGCTAAAAGGAAAGTTTAAGAAGCCGAGGCATTCAAAAAATAAAGTGAAAAAGAAACAATTGAGGCAAAGGACAAAAGACTCACTGAAGTAGCCGAGGCCCAGAAAAGAGAAAATGAAAGGGAAACAACTAAAGGAAAAGATAAAAGAAAGGTAGATGAACAATTATAATAGCAAAAGAAAAAGGAATTAAGTAAAACCCTAGGTATCCCATCGACTCTTAATCTGTGTATGGTGAACCTTTCACCCGATGAATACACCCCCCTTGACACCATTCCAAGTAACATCACCTTTTCTTCACAATTCTGAGTTTTGAAGGTGTTGTAGTGGATGTTGGATATGATTACTATGATGACAGGATCAAGGGCATTGAAAAGGGTCAAACAAAAGGAAAAGGGGAGAATCTACTAAGTCCGAGAAATCTATAGTGATCTGAAAACAGATCCAGAAGCCTGATAGGGCTTGAAAATTGCTCAAAAATGAAAGTGCTCGGAATGTGACGAAACTTGTGCCATTGCGTCCGTCTCGTTCTCCTGATTCCGGCGGTATATTTACTTCGTCAAACGGAGTCCGTATGGAGAAGATATCGCGTTCTGTCCGAAAAGTCAAACAGGCAAAAAAGGGGATGACTGTGCAGTCCATACAAGCCACGTGGCACGTCCGTACAGATGACATGGCAGGGCCATACAGCTGATGTGGGCCAACCAGGAGGCGACACGTGGCAGACAGGGATGATGACGTGGCAGTGCTGACTGGGCGTACGACGGATGATGTGGCTCGAGTGACGTGGCAGGTGACAGAGCGTACGGCGGACATGTGGCACAGACGTGGACCAATCTGAGATTGACGTGTGTCAGGGTGTGATTGGTTTTTTAAGCGCCACATGGCCTAATCACGGGCTGCCATGTGGCGCTATGCTATTGGTTCGTTGGTTTTATGTTTATAAAATGGTTTCGGTAGCGCCGGGGGTCGAACCCGTGACCTCCGGACCGGCGAACGATCTATGGATATCGGGCTAGCCACTTGGCCGCACGGTGGAACTTGTTGTGAAATCGGCGTAATTGTTATTTAAATCGGTTGGAAAGTTCGGTCGACAGGAAATAGGGTCGGGGCTTAGCCCCAGCCCTCACCAACATACGACCATACGACGGAACCCAGGCCTATTCGACCGCGCGGGCAGTTGTCACAGTTATGGTTGTGGCCATATGGTTAGACACATAATCCGGGGACTATTACTATTTGGGCGCGGTTGTTAAAACGATAACACACGGTTCCACACAACGTGCCATATGACCCGGGCTGGAGCACGCGAAAGGGGCACGCGTGGGGCGCGTGGCCATATGGCCAGCGATATGACCACGAATCAAGAACCAGGAGCCAATAAACAAGGGCCCGCGCTGTAGCGCGTGGCCCTATTAGAGCGCCATATGACCGAGAAAGGGGGGGCCGCGCCCAGATTTGGGGGCTAAAGGCCCAAAACATGTATAAAGTGGGTTTTTTTTGTTAAAAATTTGGTTAATTTTAATTAAATGAACCTATATTTAGCAGATTTTCTCCATTTTTGGGGGATATTGGGCATTTTTGGAGGCCAGATTCTTGGAGGAAGTTGGGGATGTGAAACCAACTCCATTCCTATATAAACCATGCCTGTTTGAGGCCAAGGGACAGTCATTCAGAGCAGAGTTATGCTGTTGGAAAGCCAAGCCAAATTCATTTTGTTGCAGGGAAGCCTTTGAGGTGGAAACGCTGTCGGATCGTTTCTGGGAGCTTGGAGCATCAGTTTTGCATGTCGTTTCTTTCATTGGGTTCTTGAGATCTGTGACTAGAAGACCAGATCAGTATTGTAGCCTTTGGGCATTGCTGAGATGTAATTTTGAGCACTTGAGCAGAAATAAAGAAGCCTCCCCCACAGGAAAAAGGCCCGGAGACGTAGGCAAACATTGTGCCGAACTCCGTTATCAACCTGCGTTCTTATGGTTTGCTGTTCCTTATTGTTTTCATATCTGCATATGTGTTTTGAATGTCATAATCCTCTTCTTTTCCTCATTCTTTCATTAAATTCTCAAATG
>JASDQU011509136.1:0-17416 GCA_032191745.1 Picea mariana
TAAAATTATGTTTTGTTTGAGCATCCATAAATTAAAAAATCTAGAAATAAGTGTAAATAATTTTAATATAAGAATAAGAATTATGTGTTTAATTAAATATAAACTTATTTTTATTAATTTTAAAGAAATAATTTGAGTTAATTTTTTCCTGGAAAAAGTGGTATGGTTTTCTTTGAATATCCTCGATGAGTCAACCCACAATCTTTCAATAAATCAAAAATACTCCTATAATGTGAGAAACTAATGACCTTGTTGAAAACCCTAATTAGCTTGAAAAATCCACTACCAACACTTAGACTTAAGCTTATAAACTCTTGAAACCATACAAAATTAGAGAAAAATGGTTTTACCAGTTCACTACAAACCTAAATCCTATTTTACTTTTGCCTTAATATTTATCCTTTCCCACACGTATGCTACAACCTATCCAAAATTGTGTATTTAAAAACTACTTTTAACAAGGCTGCATGGCAGCTGCTGATGAAGTCCTTACCAGTAGGCAATAAGAGATGCATTTGAACAACCAATCGCAATTTAGAAAAATGTTTTAAAATAATTAAAAAAATAAAAAAAATCAAATTGTAATGTTATACCTTTAAAAATGCTCAAAATTATTTTGGTCAAACCCCAGCTAATAGACTATCAATAGGATATCCAATACTATATACCACGGCAAGCGGCAAGTATAATAACCAATATCCCTTCACATTATTTTGAATGATCTAAAAAAACCCAATTTCATTAAACATTTAGATATACATTGTAAAACGCTCAAACTTATATTTAAGGTTAACATCAAAATTTGTAATATAAAAATAAAACTTATATTTAAGTTTAACCCTTAAAAAAATTGTGAAAAAAAATACAAATGCCATCAACTTTGAATTGTACAAAATATTATATTATTTTATTTTAACTTTAACACTCAAATAATTGTGAAAGAATAAGTACAATTGTCATCCATTTAAATCCTACATACAAAATATTATTTTATTTTATTTAAATGTGTCTAGGAAAAAGATATCCATGAAAACAACCATATTTATTTAACAAAATGGACCCCCAACTTTTGACAATATGTATTAAAAAACAAGAAATATTTATTACAATAACATTGGGGAAAGTGAAGGCAACAATAAGACTTCAAAGTTTTTGGCTAATAAGATATCACATAAATGAGATTTAAAATTTAAAATAAATAAATATTTTTTAAAATTTTGGATAAAAGGGTGTATATTTTATGGTCAACCATGAACTAATAAAAAGTCAAACCTAACTCAAAGCTATATACTATACCTATCGAAAGATATAATAAAAACAAACGATATTTACCCACTTATCCAATATATATCTAAACATACGCCATTTTATACCTACACATATACTTGCATCTAACCGTTGGACATAGCTGTCTTTCAAGTGGTCTATCCACCAACCACAACAAGATAAAAAGTTTTATGTCGTGTCGTACAATAAGCGGTACATGCGATGATGAACAGTCTTAATCTATTCTATTAGGTAAGAGAGTTCATATAGTACACAGCCTCTACTTTTTGGAAACACTTTAGATAAATCAATATATTTCTTTTGAGGGATATGCATTCATATCATTCTTAGTTTTAAAATGTTATAAGAACATCTATTTACTGTTTTCTCCAACGGGAATATATATATATATATATATATATAAAAAGATAGATGAGATTATGTTGTTTAAATATTTTATTTTTAGTTTTTTTAATTGAATTTAGTGATATAAATTTAAGTGAAATTATTTTTTCCTGTTGTTTAAATTGTATTTTTAATATATAAATAGATTTAGTTTTCAATTTTTTTTAATGGATAAATAGATTTAATTTCTTAATTGTTTTTTGAATATTTGATTTATATATTTAACCATTTAAATCTATAATTTCAATAAATTTTGACCAGATTTATATACTCAATCACTCAAATTTATAATTCCAACAATTTTTCATCAAATTTACTGCAAAATGATAAAAAACTATATTCAAAAAATAAAACATTTATACTACAAACTCTAAATTCTATGAAATTGCTTAGAATCCTATACTCAACCACTCAAATTTATAATTCCAATAATTTTTCACCAAATTTACTGTAAAATGATAAAAAAAATGAAAACATTTATACTGCGACTATATGAAATTGCTTGAAGAGTGACCCAATTTATAAGCCAGCTGTTAAAAAAGTGCTCTCACATTTTCTTGGACTTTGAAAAAATCAAATCTTGTAGTAACGTATCCTTCATACCCAATTCATCCTCATCGAATCCCATTTCCACTTACCGACTTCAGTAGCAATCTGAATATTACGACATAAATTCTCTTATGCTCACAGTTTCCTGTAACTTCCATTCTTCTTTCTGCTCACAATTTCCTGGAACTTCCATTCTTCTTTCTGCTCACAATTTCCTGGAACAATGGTCGATGCTCTATCGTCGCCTCTGTCAGAACATGGGACCGACATCATGGTTGCGGATGTCGATAAGGCCGGCCACAGCGAGGACAATGCATGGCGCTTGAATTTCAATTCGATTGAGAGGCCTGAAAGGGATGCAAAGCCTAAGGGTGGCCTCAATCGTTGCTTTAATGTGCTTGGTCAGTTCTTTCAATCCAAAAATAGTTGTCATTAAATCGATGAATGGTGAAATTCATCCAGGGCTACACCCACTTCATGATTGTTTTGAGCCATGCTTTTTTTAAGAATTTGTTACAGAATAGAATGATGTCCGCTAGTATAAGGTTGAATACATTAACACCCATGCCATTTTTCTGCACCTTGGTCCGCCAAAAAACTACCCCCCATATATGTTTGTTCAATTCTTGATTTTGATTGTAAAAAAGAGGTCCTAAAGATCAAGTTGGTCTCAAAAGACCTTGAAATTTTGATTGTAAGAAACGAGGTACTAAAGACCAGGCAGGGCTCAAAAAGAACTTGAAAGAAAAAAATATCTCTCTATATATAAGCAACAAAGTATATTATTATTTGAAACCAAGTAATACATTTACAATAGTGCAAAACTTCTTTAAGCATTTCTGGGTTTGGGAAAATTTGCCACTTTTCACATCTATCTGTTATTTAACCGAGTTACAGAAAATCAAAAGACACCGACCTAGGGACAGAGGCGCAGACCTAAACCGACATAGACACAGAAATAGACATAAACACACAATTCTCAGTTATTTATAATATTGGGATTACAATTACTTCTAACTGCATATAGAGACGAGATGCACCACACTCGTTGACAACAGACTTAAGACAGCACATTCGCTGTCTCTTTCACTCAGCATCTCTTGCTCTTCAAGTTTGCTTCGTGCTGATGTGATGCGTCCTGCGATTTCATAGCCTAAGGTTTAGAGTGCTGCCACTAACAGAGAAGGTCCTTTGTTGTGCCCTGAGGTAGTTCCCAACTAACATGATTATGCTTATGCTTGCTTGATTGGCCTTCCCCTCCCTCTTCTGTGTGGCCTGGGTATGTTGTATGTGTGCGAGGATAATAACAGTCAGATTGGCCTGTCTTGTGGTGTCTTGCAATAGCTTTTCTAAGTTCTATGACTATAAAATCTCCTTTCCTTCCTTTCTCTTCTAAGGCATAGCCTCTTGAATACTATCATCAGGTCCTCCAAGCCTTTCAACCATTTTCCAACATTTTCCAAAGGCTTTGAAAAGCTGTTACATCTGTATTGCTGTTGAAGCGCAGCCATCTGTGAGTTTGTTTCATGCACATTATTGTGTAGAATTTTTATTTGGGCATCTGTGCTCTTGATTCCCTATTCTTTCTTTGCTGTTATCATCTATGTATAATGTCACTTGCCATATGGAATGGCTGGTAACGAGACATTCTCAAAACCATCGTACACTTGAACCTTGAGGGCCCTTGCAGGGATGGAAACTGCTTCATTGGCATTTTATCAGTTGTGTTAGTCTCAAGGGTTAGTTCAATTGGTCATGAGTCAGATGTGAGACCTCTTATTTCTCCGAAAGTTGGGAGGTCACAGGTTTGACTCTCTTGATCTCTTTAGGGTTAGCCTCCGTAATTAGGGCCGTTGGTTTACCCCATTTCCCATCCATGGATCATGGAAAAGTACTTAAAGAATTTTCCACAAGGATTTCCTTCGAAAAAAATAAAACAATTTCATCAACTGTGTTGTTATGCCTCCTTATAATATGCCGATATCCTTAGATGAGAATTTGTCCAATATAAGCTGACACCTCTGAATTATTTTGTGCTTCTTAAGATTTTTGATGCTACGATTTCCAAAAAGAGCCATTATTATCATCTGTGAATCTCCATCGCATATGGTTTCTCTTTCAGTATACTCTTTCAATATTTCTATTGTCCCCTAGGTCATTCCTGCTCACAAAGATGAATGCCGAGGCATAGTGTGGAGGGGAACTTCTTTCACTTTAGACCGCCGAGCCAGCTCTTGGGTAAGGGGGTACCCTCGTTTATCACTCTTTCAAATATATTCTATTAAGCTTAGGCTGGATTTGCAAAGAAAAGATACATTGTGATAACTTTAAACAAATGGAAAATATATGTTGTGGGTTTTTCTTTTAAGAAGTGAACAGGACAATGTTGGAACAATAGGTTTTGCAGGTTCATTACACCTTTGGGTTTTTTGGATACAATTAATTGACAGTCAACGGTTGAGTAGGAGAGTTGATTAAGTGGTCAATTAAGGGATCGACTGGATGGTTAATTAGGCATTTAATTGGTCGGGCAGTCAGAACAAATGAGATGAACAAAGTTCTCTCACATATAAATTATCCAAAATATCTAGAATATAAAGTAATCCATTAGGATCAAATAATAATATATTGAGTAAAATGTATAAGAATGAGATATGAGATGATTACAATGAGAAGGAGGACCCGTTTATATACCCTCGCAGGAGGTGCCTTTTTATGAAGAGACATGACCTTTCATCAAAAAGGTGTCTCTTCATAACATATTTAGTTATTGAGTATTAATTATTATTAATAATCATTATTTATTTATATCTGTTTTATATATATTTGTGTTGATAACAAAATTGATTGATGCATATAAGAAGAAAGAAATTAAGGAGTTTAGTTATTATCATTAATCATTATTTATTTATATCTATTTTATATATATATTTGTGTTCATAGCAAAATTATTAAGGAGTTTAGTTATTGAGTATTAGTTATTATCATTAATCATTATTTATTTATATCTATTTTATATATATATTTGTGTTCATAGCAAAATTGATTGGTGCATATAAGAAGGAAAAAATTAAGGAGTTTTTTTATAAAGTGTTTCACAGAAAGTGTTTAGGCAGCCCATAGTCCCATTTACTGAAGCAGGATTTAACCATACAGATAGCATAGAATCATCAACAAAGGTGGCCATTGAGAGCCTCCTGGTCTCTGGGGAGATGAATTCCTTGAATCCTCCCTTCCATTCCATCCTTGCTGATTTCAAAAGTTACCTGAGTGCATCAACGACTAAAATATACAAATACGGAGCCAAAGGACAGGTTTGTCTGGATGGATCTGTGGAGGTGAATGCGAGTTGACAAGATTCCATTAACTGCAACAAAGGTTGAAGCATTTGTGAACAAGGTACGCACCATCCTTGTGAAGTTGTCTCAAAACCAATCCGTTGTATCATGTCCAAAATAAAGCTCCAATAAACCATGTTATATGCCTTGTCAAATCAATCTTCAGAGAAAGAGTCTTGATTGGTCTCTTAGGTCCACTCTATGCATTCCCAAACAACAATGATATTGTTTAATATAATCTCCCATAGATGAAGCTAGTTTGTGACACAATGCTTTGTATTCTCAAAGCTAAAGCTATAGCAATGACTTTGTATGAAACATTCAGGAGTGTAATAGGCCTCCACCCACTAATAGAGTCTGTGGAAACTTATTTGGAATGAGAACGAGACCTTGATTAAGAAATTCAGAGAGCTTTCTCTGCTTAAATACTTATTGAGCCATTCTAAAAAATCCTTGCAAAACTATATCCCACATAATTTTATAAAATTCACATGTTAGCTCATCCAGACCAGGATTATATTCAATATATTTATTTCTGTCCATTGGACTATCTGGCATTGTGCCTTTACCTATGAATGCCTATGGCACACCATGACTACCATATGGTACATCACAGGGATTTAACCCAGTTTAAGGAGCATGCTTATGGCTAGCTCATAATAGTCACTCATAACAAGTGGTGCAAGAATTCGGTCTCATGGAGGTATTCTCAAAAAGATCATATTCTCTACTATATTTTATCGTGTTTCTGCTCTTCATTCATCTATCAGCATTTTATCATAAAGAATGTTCCTGGCCACATCATATGGAGATTAAAAATTAATTTAAAATGCAAAGAGCCTTGCATATGTTTCAAGGAGATCAAGAGTTCCATCTTTTTTCTTCTCTCTAATGGCTTGCCCCTTTAATATTTCTCTTATGGGATTGAGATAGGTCAGTTGCTTTGTTAGAGTGATCTGGAGAGAATTTCTTATGTTTTTTGGTTACATGACACATGCTAACATATGTAGTGGGATTTTCAACATGTGCCCCAAGTAGTTTCTTAGTTGTTTCTCCATGACACATGTGCATATACAGGTTCTGGTCGTGGTGGAGTGGCTAAATATTATCAGCATCAAGATGAGATGCTTGAGGGATTCACAGAAATGGATACTGTTGCTGAGCGTGGATATTTGCCTGGCATGTCTGAGGTTTGGTCATTGTATTTATCACTGTTACGCATATTCCATCAAACAAATTAGTGCAACAGTGAGCCTTCTTTCACCAATAAAGTGTTTCCAAATTTTGAGAGCAGAAGTATTCTCTTAAATCCTTTCAGGAAGAGTGCGACAAGGTTGCAAGAAGTGAAAGGACTGCAATTCGAATATCCAACTTGGCAAACGTTGTACTTTTCATTGCAAAAGTATATGCATCGTTCAAGAGTAGCTCATTAGCCATAATTGCTTCAACTCTAGACTCACTTCTGGATCTTCTATCAGGCTTTATTCTTTGGTTCACTGCATCTAAGATGCGGTCGCCAAATCCTTACCGTTATCCCATTGGAAAGAAACGCATGCAACCATTGGTGAGCCCTCTCTAATTCTCTACTTCTGACATTCACTTTCCTTCTATCATCTGCAACTATTTTCCATTTGACCTCTATTGTAATTGCAGTGATTTCTTAGATCTATGCCTGCTTGCAATATGCTGTGCTGCCTGGATAGCTGTAATATATATAACCATTCTATTTCAGGTTTAGTAATTTTAATATGAGCTAGAGAAGTATTTAGCTGTCATTAGATTGCTTATTCATGTGGATGTCTGTCTTTTGAATTTGAAAATTTGGAAAAAATTAATTTCTAAACAGTATTCAGATCAACCTCATATTTAATAGAAATGCAATTGTCTATAATTTGAGAACTATAGTGGTGAGTCTGAAGAACAGGAAGTCTATTAAAATAGTGTTTGCTGTTTGAGAAGTCCTACTTTCTAGGATGCAGATAGAAACAGATTAATCCCATGGCCTTGAAAACATCAAATGAAGAAATAAGAAGGGCAATAGAAGAGTAGTTATGATGGTGATAGTTTATTTGGGCAGTAATGTTAAATTGTTGGGATAATAAGTAGAAATCAATAAATTAATTGAGCAGTAATGTGTTTGATTATGATAGATAGAAGACTTCAGAACATTTAAAAGAGACCAGAATCAAGAGGAGAGAAAAATTAAAATGCTGTTTCTTCCTCTTCATATTTTGTTGGAGAGGCCTTGCGGTCTGTTACCTCTCAAACCTGCACTTCAAGTGGTAAATCCCTAAAACAAAAGTGCAACTTGAGGGGAACTAAGAGGGTTTGTCCATTGTCACCACAACAACACCCTCTCACACTTTAGGCTGGCTCTCCTTTGGCACAAGGGGGGTTTTTCTAAAATAGGATCACTAAAGCTATGAAATGAAGGCTGAAGGTGATATGAAGAGTTAGCTTTAGTGAAACATAGCTTGTAATATAGATTTTATGAAGAGAGTGACGGGGGACCGAGACTAATGCCAATCCACATAGTCAAGATAACAAGCAAAGAGGGTCGAAATATGTGGAGAATACACAGTCAAGCCATTACAAATGCGCCATGACAAGCCAACACGGAAATAAGAATTATGAGAATAAATGAGGGCCCTATACAAGGTGCACCATCACAACCACAAACTTGAATATAAGACAATAACGTGCAACCATGAAATGATCAAGGAGAAGGTATAACATAGAATCATGAGCCAAGAGGATAAAAATGGAGCTCACTCTAAAGAGTGATCCACCCCAAACACTTCTCAACTACAACCCCATAAGAAAAAATAAGCCAAAATTTGTGCCACACTTAATCTCTAATTACACCAAGCATCCCCAATATCAAGGCCACAACAAGAAACTAGGAGGATTACCATCTCACACTACTTCCCTCTCATGTGACAAAAACTGCTCATCTAGAGATTATGTCTAGCATCAAATTGAATGGAAACTCTACATAAAACTTAATTATCCATGACTCAAAACAAAAGGAAAGTGACAACCACACATAAGCTATCACCTTGATTAGTTGGTCTAAATATATCTTCAGCTAGGCTCCAAAGATTTTCTTTATTAATCCAGCCATGTCCATACAACGGAGAGAGAAAATCTTAATATAGATTTGAGCTCCATCTCCTCTACAATAAAATATTATTTAGTGGAATCTAGATCCACTTTATTCTCCAAGAAAAATACTAGAGAAAGACTAAACTATTACATAATGGGATCTCCAAGGCAAAATTCTCTCACAAAGTAATAAAATAGTGTAGTTATAATGAATGGGGTATCACATGTCTTTCTTCTCCATGTCAAAAGCTCCATGCAAGATGCCATTTGTCACCTTCTCCATTGGAATTCCCTTCAAGGCTAACCTCCAACAACTCCCTTCAATAAAATATTAATATTTGCTAAGTCAGAGGAAGTGGGGTGTTCTCCATAAAGGCACTTTAACCAACCATATAATGCAAAATATCACCTAGAAGAGGTGAGCCCTTGGGATGTGTGCAAGGAAAGTATCAAGGGACCACTTTGACCATGTCACATAATATAAAATAATCCAAGGAGAGATATGCCTTTGAGGAATGTGGATAAGGTGGCTATGGGACCACATTGACCAAGCAAAAGTCATATAAAAATAGTCCAAAACAGCTACATCCTTGAGATGTGTGCCGAGGTGGTTATGGCCTCCAACAAGAATATTAAAACATTCCCCTCTAGGTTGAGCGACCTAGATATGTGTGCCAAGGTAGTTATGCCATAAATAAATGTGCCACGATGCCAACTAGGGGAGTGTTCCACTTGTTCGATGAGTCAACCACCTTGAGATACTAAAATCATACTAAAAATATCAAGGTTAGTTAGGGCACTTCCTCTAATGCAATAACCGACTCCTCAAACAATGGATCTCATAGTAACATGTGCAAAGAAGGCCACCTTGGTTGTTATAACTTATAATAACTTCCAAGAAAGGGATGACCTAGGAGCATGTGCAAAGGTATAGATCCACGTGAAAACAACCAATCGTCTTCAAACAAAGGGCCAAAAGAGTGGATCGCTCCTCAAATCTGGTCAAATACCATGTGTTGTAATCGAAAACCATGGGCACAAAGGTGGAGTGACCTAGTAGAACGTGCAAGGTGGTTAGGCCTCCTCAATTAATGTGCCAACAATAACCAAGAACATACCAAAAATGGGAATGGTAGGTAGAGCTCTCTCTCCAATGCACCAACAAACTCCTCAACTAATGCCATAAAGGTGCGCCCTAGGAGAATGTGCATGGAAGGTGGGATGTCCTCAAATACAAGTGCCTAAGGTCATGAGCAAGGGAGTGCTCTTTAAATTAACTCAATAATTCTTCTTATATCAGGAATAAAGACTCTTAAGAATGGATCAGCACCTTATGCTCACACTTGACCATGCTATACACTTGCTGGAAAATACTTTGAAGTTTGAACACATGTCAGATCAAAGAATGATGCATAATAAGGTGCTAAGAGGTGACCCATTCTGGTGTAACTATATGCTGGAAGTTCAGGTCTTTACTGCTGGTCATAATGGCCAAGAAAATACGGCAGCCCATTCCAAAGATAAGCTCACAAATCTGATACAGGTGGTCTGCAAAATAGCCAGAAAATCCTCCAGAAGCTGAGGTAGTTCTATGCTTCATTTCCCAAACTGGAAGATCGCCTCAAATAGTACTTTGACTTCTTATTTGAGTGTCACTCAATCAGAAAACTACAGGGATTTGTCAAATAAATCACTCCTTCTTAACTGTAGCTGGTAGACCCTTAAAAGCAGAGTTCTCTTGCTCTGAATCAGACCATGAGATAAGTACTGAAAAAGAGTCTAGAAAGCTGCCCAGAGTAGACCTGAATCAATATAGCAAGTGTTGCCGCCCCAGGGGTAACTACTTCCAGAGCCACCCTCTCATGAGGTGTGGTGTTGCTGCTTGCATGAGCTCTCTTGCTCATATCCTCTGACTCAGACTTGTTCTTCCAGTTCTCCTTCAAATATATGATGATCTTGCTTCACATCACTCTTCAGTTCTTTCAGATAACTCAGCCATGGTATATCAGCTCCTTCATATACACCTCAGATGACACATGCACTTGCAGTGGTACACTTCATTGCATGTGATCTTGGTACTTGGGTTTAGTTTGCTTCACTTCAGTTGTTGTGCTTTGTGCTTTGTTCCCGTGTATGGGTTTGATTTTTAGACATGGTGTTATAGCTTCTTAACTAGTTGTGATCATGGGAAACACTAAAGTGTGATTTAATAGCACTTCATAACATTAACAATTTTACTATTTTCCTTGTTGTACCATGGGGGACATAATTTTCCTTTAGATAAGTGTCATCACGTCTTGGGTCAAGCTGTTCCACTAGGGATTTGGTTAAGGTAGCGTACTTCATATCCCTATTCATACTTAACACTTTACATTTTCCCCTTTCACTTCCATTCCATTCATAGAAAGTTATTCCAGTGCATGTTTGACTTGTCAAATGTCATTCAACAAGGTCTAGTAAAGCAAATGAAGACTCCATTGAATAGAAGCCTAAGTCAAATAAAGACAAAAAAGGCTAGAGGTGAGGAGCAAATGAAAAACAAAAAATACAAAAAATAAGTAATGCTAGAGTTATGCCACCTCACTAAAAGGCCGTTATGTCTAAGTCCTGTTATCACAGAATCTAGCACTTGTGCAAAGCCTTCACAAGATGCCAAACTTGCGTAACAATTGGAAGTAATTACCACTGTCACCTAGGCAAGTACTTCCCTCATTTTAGTGATGGATAAGAGTCCAATAGAAGAGAGGCTTCCCTTGTGACTTCAAGGGATCTCCTATAGCAAGTTAAAGGAAAGTCTAAGGTCCCCTATCTTGGTCACTCAAAGAGATAGGCTAGGTCTAGGAAAGGGGAAGGTTAGGACGAGTTTAGACAAGGCAATTGATCGTGCGTGTATGTGATGTATTCCAATGCATTCAATGATAAATACCAAGTCTAAGAAAGGAAATGCTGCTGTAATAAAACTCACAATAAAGACAATGTACTTCAGCAATATAGCAGTTTACAACAACAGTAGTATATCAGCTCTAAATCAGCAATAAAATGGATGAAAAAAAAATCTAATAGCAATAAGAACAATTACAAACCATCCACCAATGATTGCATGAGGTTAAGAGCATTGAAATATGTTAATTATCAGCAATATGCTTAAGCCCTAATGGTTGTAGCCAACTTTTACAACAACAGCAATAAAATAGCCCAATATGCAAATCGTTGAGGTAAAATAGGCATGCAAATGCAAGGGAGTATCTAACCAACTAATTTCTTTTAAGAGTGAGAGAGATTATTAGGGTTTTGTATCAATTGTGAGCTAAATACTAGTGCCGTTTACCTTCTTTGGGCAATTGGAGTCAAGCAACACCTTGAATTGGAAGTTAAATGGCCAAGAAGTGCAAGAGATTTCAAACCCTAGGACTATGCTCTCATAGGCCTAGGACCAAACCTCAAAGAAACCAACCCTAGGGTTTATATCCTCATAAACTCTAGTGTCATTTTCTTTCTTCTATAGCGTCTAGCCTAAAAATCCAAGTGAACTAGGTTAAACCCTAAAGTTTGTACCCTCATAAACCCTAGGTCTTGAACTAGCAAAGAAAAACCCTAGGGGGATAAACAATATTAACCCCTAGACTAGGTCTTAAATGCTTCAACAAATTAAGGTGAATAAAAATAGGGAGGGGCATAAACTATCGTAATCCCTCCTAGGGTTTCTAGCAAAGTTGAACCTAGCATACAAGGTAACATGCAACAATTAACCATCTAATAGAGCATCCACCATAATACACCATGAACAGTGTTCCACGGGGACGCGTCCCCCAAGGTGGGGTGCACGCCCCCCACGTTTCCCACGCACTGGGGACGGGGTGCTCCTGGGGAAACGTTTCCCCACGTCCCCGTTTTGGGGAAACTCGGGGAGACGCAGGGGGGTGCGTTTCCCCAATGTGAGGGGGCATGTTTCCCCAAAAGGGGTGCTTCTGGGCGTCCCCCCTCGAAAATGGGTGCTTCTGGACGCACAATATTTTACTATATCTGTTTCATTTATGATTTATGAATCAATGTATTTCATTACTGAATCTGAAATCATAATCCGAATCATGTTTATTATTTATATCATTTACAAATTTGAATTTAGTACTGGTTTACTGTTTCCTATTTACTATTTACTATTTAGTATGCACAATGATGAATTTAATAATTTACATGGGCTGAATTGTTATTGTTGGGATTTTATCATTAATATTTATATTTTTTTTATAACTTTAGAGTCGAGGACCCCTATGCTAGGTACCCTGACGTCCCCCCGTCCCCCATGAATTTCCCCAAAATTTGGGGGTGCTCCCACACGTCCCCCCTGTGCGTCTCCCCACTCCCGCGCACCCCCGTCCCGGAGTCTTGGTGGAACATTGACCATGAATAAACATTAAAACTTGAAAAACACTTACTAGATCAATTCTCTATGCATGAGGAAATCCTAGCTCAAATATCATCCACCAAACGTTCCATGATGGGGCCTAACGTCATCCTAAGAGGGGCATGACGTCATCCCTAAAGACAAATTAGGTTTTTAAATTGTTAATTTTATGTAAAACTGGATTTTTGATGTAAACTGGCCATGTCGGTCTTTTTTGACCTAAATTGTAATTAAAGGTCATGATTATTGTATAAATAAGGGAAAAATCTTTTATATTTTTCATCATCTTTCACTCACACTTGTGTGAGGTCTGAAATTCGGCCTGTTATCCCCACTTTTTAGGGATAACTAGAAGATCATGTCTCGAGGCCCACAGGTCCTAGACATGGAGTACCGAGAGCAGGATTGACTTGAGCATGGCCCTGGAGGGCCCACCTTTTCTTCTTCTATCATCTTCATCCCGTCAGCAGCAGCAGCATCCATCACCACCGGCTTGGTCCCGTATCAAAAGAGGTTCTTCTTGCTCCATGAGGTAATTGGTCCAGGTATCATGGTATGTGTCACTTTTGATCATTGAAACCTTTAAATATATGCATCTGATTCCTTTTATCTCTAACAACTGCTTGGATCTTACATTTGCCCACTTGACCATGTTTGGGGGGATTGACAGGGTGGTGCCCTAGCAAGCCTATGTCTGTAGGTTTTGGTTTGCCACTGGGGGGATTTCTGAAAAGCCATCGTCCGCTCCCATCATGATGCCACTTTTACATCTTGTTTCCCACTCATCTATCCCATTCCCCTTGTCCGGGCATTGGGTTGACCTTTTTAGGATTGCACCTTACCTCGTGGGAAGAAGGGGCTAAAGGCCCATAAGGTAAAAGCAAGCTGGTAAAAGATAAAAGCCTAAGAATAAACCTCGAGATGCTTCGCCCAGGGATCCCCGAGAAAGCAATAAAAAGCTTCTCAGCAAGAAACAAGAGGGACCCGATAAATAATAAAACAAGACCTAGTCAGAGGATGGGGGGTCTCATTACGAGCCAGCCTATTAGGTCCATGGGTACTTAGCAGTATGACATTGCCATCANGTCAGAGGATAGGGGGTCTCATCACGTGCTAGCCTATTAGGTCCATGGGTACCTAGTAGTATGACATTGCCATCAGCTGGTTACCACG
Source organism: Picea mariana (assembly GCA_032191745.1). Taxonomy (NCBI): domain Eukaryota; kingdom Viridiplantae; phylum Streptophyta; class Pinopsida; order Pinales; family Pinaceae; genus Picea; species Picea mariana. Next base: position 14,242 of record JASDQU011509136.1, read on the forward strand.
CCAGGGTAGTGACTCTTGGTTGCATGGCCAAGGGAAAGGGGGTCTCATCACGAGCCAACCTTCTCATTTCTGCAAAAGTACTTGTGGGTAACACTGTCAGCTCTGGTCACCATGCCAAGGCAATGTCTGTTGGTTAGCTCTTGAACAAAAAGAAAAAAACAAAAGAATAAAAGAATAAGGCAAAATGGGCTTGGAAAAAATGCATCCATGACAGGGACAACTCACCTTCTACAAAGGCACCCACAGGTAACATATTGCATCCTTGGTCCTTGCTGCACCCACATGCTTGGACCTCCCTTGACCACATCATTCACTTACATGGCTTAGATGATTTCTCTCTCGGGACTTTTTTTTTTTTCTGTGGATACTAGCCCAATAGGACACCTTGTCTTTTTCCTCAAACTTGTATTGCAGGCTTGTGTAATGTCTTTGAGCTATTAGCAGATGTACTAGGGATTTTATGCATATGTTTGATAATATTAATGATGAAATGCGATTGACATTGCTATGATCCCTGTGACTGATGAGCCCATGGAGGGTGTAGCTTTTGATGTGCAGGACCATACCCAACGGACAGGTACCATTTGGACCGGTACACATGGGGAGATGATTAGTTCGGACCTCCATGGGGCTGAAGAGCCCACCAGATGGATGCTGAGACCCCATCAGGGGGCAAAGACAAGGTAGAAGATGGTCAGAGGTTTTGCACCTGAGAGGAAGAGGACATCCCATCAGGGGCGCTTTGGCAGGACTAGACCTAGGGGGAATGACCCCTTTTCAGTGGAACGCTTGCCTTGGAAGGCCTAGGACGTCACCATCTTGACCATGACGTCACCCAGCTTCATGGACGCCTTGGGACGCAGATTAGGCAGCATTGGCACGTGTGGCAGGTTGGAGAGGCCCAATGAGGGCCAACGTTTTGCTCCAGGATGCCCCATGTGTCTCAGAAGGGGTTGACGTCTCCTTTGAGGGGGATTTTATTTCCTTTTCAGCTTGATTTAGGATTTAGTTAGACAATTTAATGTAAAAACAATATGATTTTGGTTTTATGGCCTTGTCGGCCTTTTTATGACCTAAAAGTAAATTAGGTCATTGATACACTATATATTGAGGAGTTTTAGCCTCATTTTATCATCAACAATCACTCACTCATTACTGAGGTCTGATTTTTAGCGCCCTGTTGGGGTTTTTGGCTGAACTAAGTGATGCGCACCTGTTGAAGGAAGAGTTTTTGGCATTTATGGTGTTTCTCTTGAAGGAAGGTGTTACAACTAGGGTTTGCATGGTTATTTCTTCATGATTTGTAAGTATTTTTCTGCAAAACTTCTTGATTGAATGGTTGTAGTTTGATTTCTTGCATCTATTTATAAATATTGCTGGATCAAAACCCTAGGGGACAAACACACAAGTAGGTCGTTGTCTCATGTCCCTTGATAGAGAAACCTTAAACCATTGAAGAGGAAAAAGAGAGCCTGGCCATTGCTACACTCATTTTTCTTTCTTCCTTATGCTAGCCGCACCCTTTTTAGGCAAGAAGAGTGAGACGTCCCTGGCCTAGGTTTACTACACCATGGTCGTACTGTTCTAGGGTTTGTTGACAAGCCTTGCTCTAGCAACACCTCCCTCAACAAAACCTCTTGTCTTGGTTTATTTTTCCTGTTTTTGGGCTAGCCGTTTGTTGGGAAGGAGGAGAGAGCACGAGGCCTTGCTTTTGCAACATCGGAGTGAGCCTCTCTGCCCTAGGGTTCTACTTTTAAGGCCCTGCTCTAGCAGCACCTTGAAACTTTTCCCTCTAGTCCTTTGAAATATCTCCCCCTTCAACTCTTGCGTCCATCATTTATTGACTCCTTTAACCCTAAGGCATTGATCTCCAGCCTCCAGCGTTGAAGTGAAATCAAATCCAAACACTCTCAAACTTCTTTTAAAACTGAAACCCTAACTGCACTAACCCTAGAATGCTGACGTCACCCTTGGTTATTTCATCTTGACGCAACAACGTTTCATTTTGTAAGCAATTGAATGGTAATTAAAGGCATTTATTAGATGGTATGTTGATTTGTTACATTGAATGCCATGTTATTCTAGCATTTATTGAAGAAGTGATATTATTTGCACTGTTATATTGATAAACATTGACTTCGTCAATATTTATTGCCATAATTGCTTATTTGAATATTAGATAGTCATTAATATACATGAAGTACTAACCAAGACCTGCATATATCAGTTTGTTGTTGTTTTGTTCTTGGGAAGGGACTCTACTTGGTTATTATTCATCTTTATTGGCTGTTTAGCCGGGAGTATCTTTTGGTGGTGATCTGTGAAGGGGGAAACTTGTCATTGTCTGATTATCCTTTAACCTCTTCTAAGCCCCAGGTCATCGGGGACGTCTCCCCTGGGCCTCACCTCCCTAAAAAGAAAGAACCATCCCATTGTGGTGACATTGGGTGGGATTGGTTCCTGTTACGCCAGTTTGGATTCCTATCTTATAGCCATCTATCCTTGCTACAAACTGTGCGATAACACGTCCCTCTTCTAAGGTTTTTGGCTGAAATTAAGTGGTGCGCAACTTCTCGGAGAGACTATTCTTGGTGTATTTTAGCATTTTCATGGTGGAAAGTCTTCAACTAGGGTTTTTGTTACTAGATTATTTTTGATGAAGTAAGTAAAATCTGCAATTCTTCTTTATTTTGAATGGTTATGGTACATTTGCTTATTCATTTCTAAGATTTTGAAATTGCTAGTTTGAAACCCTAGGAGAAAAACACATGTTATTGTCCTTTTCTTTATAATTTTTCACCTACTTGATTTTGCTAGAGGACATCTCCCTTGAAGAATACACTAGAGCCTTACCTTTGTAGCACTCTAGTAGGATTGCTTCATTAAGCTTCATACATTTTATTTCAAGTTTGATCTAAAGAAGAAGGGAATCGCTAGGCCCTAGGGTTACCTACATTCTAGCACTTTTTCCTTCTAGGGTTTTAGATGTTGAGGCCTTAAGTTACTGTTATCCCCGATATCTAGGGATAACTAGGAGATCATGTCTCGAGGCCCACATGGTCCTAGACATGGAGTACCGAGAGCAGGAGCGACCTGAGCATGGTCCTGGAGGACCCATCTTCTTCTTCTCAGCCAGCTTTGTCCTGCCAGCAGTACCAGCCTCCATCACTACCGG
>JASDQU011509136.1:17516-40075 GCA_032191745.1 Picea mariana
TTACTCCTTAGCCTTCCTTTGATCCAGATTGCCTTAGGGACGTCTCCCTTGGACTTGCCCTCCTAAATAGAAAGAGCCCCCCATCGAGGTGACAGTGGGTGGGGAAGCTCCTGTTACGCCGGTTTCAAGCCCTGACACAAGCCCTTGGACTTATCCTACAAACCGTGCGATAACAGTTACTAACACCTCAATCATTTGCCCCTTCCTTTAGTTCATATATTATCATTTGTTGTTTCCCTCTAAGAATTGCCGCTGCAAACTTTGATTCCATTTACCCTAAAAGGCACTAGTTCACACCTTGCAAGTGATTGATTGACCAAACAAACTCTTAAACCATCTATCTTAAGACTTTTACTAACTATTTCTAACTTTAGATTAGACTAACTTGCTAACTAATTTGCTGCTGTTGCAAAAGATTGCTACAACCATCTATAACAACAACAAATTCATCTTAAAAGCAAGATCAAAAGCTGATAATACATTGCCATCATTGCTTCTGACAATTACTATCATTTTGTCAAGTTTATGCTATAATTTCTTGTCATTTTTGAAGCATTATTGAGGCATAATTGTGTAGCTGTTGCTAAATATATATTGCTGTTATACATACTTCTATTGCTTCAACTTTTATATCAGCTTGTTCATTTTATCAAAAGTCTATGGTTTTATGAAGCACTAACATCATATGGTACTTGCAAATAACATCTTTTCTTGTTGTCTTGTTCTGGGAAGGTACACTTAAATATTATTTTGCTTCATCTCATTAAAATCCTTGGAACTTTTGATCAAAGTGACCTGTGAGAGGGGTGAGACTTTTTTAATACTTTTACCTTAGCCTTCTCAAACCCCCAGGTTACTGGGGACGTCTCCCCTGGGGTACTACTCCTAAATAGAAAGAGGTATCTTATTAAGGTGACTATGATAGGACATCCTCCTTGTTACGCCAATTTAGTATTCACTTGCCTTTGGCTTTGTGAAAGTACAAATTGTGCGATAACAGTCCTTTTTCTCGAGAGCGTCCTTCTATGTAGCATTTGTTGGTGTAGGAATAATCTTCTCTGTAATCTCCCAAAGGTCATGTTCCTTTAAAAGAAAGGTTACGCTCACCCTCTAAGACAGAAAGTTAAATGCTCCATCGAACCGATCATCAAACCTGAGACTGGCTACTGCCATTACTAGATAAAAACAACTGTTGTGTAAATAACGCTTTGCTGAAACTACCCCTGTAAAGACCTGTACGTGTTTTATATGACCCGTGTAATGCGTATATACATGTTCGGTTGCACTGTACAATGTGTATATGCACTCCGAGCTTCTTCTGTGCATGTATGTACATGCTCTGATATTCATGTAGCTCGCGTATGTAAGCACTTTATTTTCCTGATACACGTGTACGCCCCAACTCACCTGCAACAAATTCTTTTTTGTTGTTGTACGACTGTTTCCCAGAAATCCGTCCTTTGATTTCTGACTGCTAGTTATAGATTTGTTGAGATCTCCTTGAGATCTGATAGATCTGTTGCAAACTATTGTGGATCTATGTTTCGTCCTTTAAACACCCATTGTTGTAAATTAAATCTAATAGATCTACTGCTATAAACTGATGTGTAACTTGAAATTTGTCTCCCTCTCAGAGTGCAAGCTCTGATACCATGTTAAATTTCCTTAACCCCAACTATCTGGCAGATTATTACCTAGTAATTTCCTTCTTGTAAATTAATTGTAGCCTACTGAATAAAACACACAACTGGAATTTTAACTAGTAAATAAATAAATTAGCAGAAGCAAGCTGGAAAACAAATCTCACACAACACACAAAAAATTTTGCTCTTCAAATAAGCTTTTCATTAGAATAATATCAAAGATTACAAGGTCTTCCTTACTGGGAAAATGGCCCACTGAGGAAAAATACAAGTACAACAAACTTGACCAAACCCTCTGCTGTACAACCCTATACCTATGGCCTGTACGAATTTGTATGTTCCCTTCGCATCCTGCTCAGCGCGTATGTATGTGCCCTGTTATCCCCATTTTGTCGGATAACTAAGGAGATTATGTCTTGAGGCCCTTAGGTTGCAGATATGGAGTACTGAGAGACTACATGACCAGGAATATCCATTTGCACAATTGGAGACTCTTCTCACCACCACAGAGGTTGTAGATTTTCAGATGGTATCCACCACATCAGCTGGCTTCCGAGAGGCAATGGGTCTTGCTCCATGAGGTACAAGTCAGGTATTATGGTGAGTGTCATTTAAATATTTGAGACATTTGAGTATGTTGTATCTTAGACTGCTTTAGATTTCATGACATATGCTTGGACATTATGCCTTTTGCCCTGTTTCACCTTTGTGGTTGACATTGTGCCCTAGTAAGTGGTCTTTCTTGGGAATGGGTTTGCTACTAGGAACTCCCTTAAAGAGCCATCGTACCGTTCCCGACCATACTTACCACTTTTCATCACTTAAACCCCCTGTTTCCTTATCTCTTGGGATTTTAGAGTGTATTGACCCAAGAAGGTGTTGTCCCTCATTCTATGGGAAGAAGGGGTTGAAGGCCCAGAGGGATTGTTGTTGGGTAAAAGATAAAAGCCTATATATAAACCTTCCAGATGCTTCGCCCAGGGATCCCCCAAGAAAGCAATGAAACACTTATCTGTAAGAAAAGAGGGACCCACAAGAATAATGATTATGAATGCTTAAAGGGTTAGTTGGAGGATAGGAGGTCTCATCACGAGCTGGCCTGTCATGATCATGGATATCTAGTGGTATGACATTACCATCATCTGGTCACCAAGCCAAGGTAATGGCTCTCAGTTGCATGGCTCAGAGAAAGGGGGTCTCATCACAAGCCAACCTTCTCATTTCCGCTAGGTATTTCTGAGTGGCACTGTCATTATCTGGACACCATGCCAGGACAGTGGCCTTCAACTTGTCCTAAAATTATGAAAGAAAAAAAGAATGGCCTAACAATGGGCTTGGAAAAATTGCATTGCAAATGAAGGTGACACACCCTCTACAAAGGCACCCATGAATGAGACACTACAACCCCTTGTATGTCATGAACCCCATGCCCATTGAGTCTTGATCCTTAACCACTTCATCCACTTTACATGGCTTAGAGAGGGATCTCTTGGAAACACTCCTTGACCTAGGGCAAGATCTACCCAATAGGACACCTAGTCAACCCTCCCATATCCAAGCTTGGCAAGTCGCATAATGTCTTTGAGCACTTAATTGTTTGACAGGGTAATCTTTGATGCACATGCTTAGGTGGCTCATTTATTGACTTGATTTACTTATCATGATATTTTGACTTGAGATCCTTAGAGGGCGTGCTTATTTGTCTTTGCAGGACCTAGTTGGTGGACAGTTTTGGAGGAACAAGCCTAGCTTGGGCTTCCATGGGGCTTGAATCCCACAGGTGGATGCCAAGGGCCCGCATGCCGGATGAGAAAGACATACCTTCGGAGGCCTAGAAGACATTGTGGACGACATAACCTAGCCCTCACATGCCAAATGTTTTGCCTAGGAGAGGCAAAACATCACCTTTGGAGGCATGACTTCACCTAGGAGGGCTAGGGTTTTGTGGTGAGGTTATCATTCATTAGCACAAGGACGTTTTGAGGAGAATGAGGCTTTGACTATGAAGAAAATGACTTGGATGATTGACATGTGGCTTTGGGAAGCCTAACTACACTCCTCCAACACCAACGACTTGCTCCTAGTGCCAAAACGTCCCCTAAAAGGGTGATGTCACCTTAAGTTGGGGTTTCTTTTTGTGTAAAAGTAAATTTTAAGTGGATTGTTTAATATTATTTTGTAAAAGGCGAAAGATTAGGGTTGTTGACCCCTAGTCTTGTGGTTTACCCTAAAATTATGTGGACAAACTATTTTGGAGACATTTTGTATAAATAGAGATCATAAGATCTCATTTCATAACATAACTCTCCCATTGTGAGAAGTCTTGGACTGAAATTTTCGTTATCTATGGCTATCCCTTGGATTATTGGTTGATGGAAGTGATGTGCTAGCCTTGGAAGGCTATTCTCTTGCTATTGTGGTGGTTTGTCTTAGCTTTTTCCTTGAATTGGTAAGGTTTTTACATTGTTGTTATCATTTGTTGTTCAAATCAAGGTTATTTGCTAGATCTAAGTGGGAAGTATAAGGGCATACACCCCCACCTTAATCTCCATCACTTTATGCTTACATGTTGTTGGTTTAACAAGGGTTTACTAAGATCAGGGTTGTTGACCCCTAGTTTTGTGGTTTACCCTAAAATTATGTGGACAAACTATTTTGGAGACATTTTGTATAAATAGAGATCATAAGATCTCATTTCATAACATAACTCTCCCATTGTGAGAAGTCTTGGATTGAAATTTTCTCTATTTTTGGCTAGTTTTCTCTCTTATGCTCTTGTTTATGGCTATCTCTTGGATTATTGGTTGATGGAAGTGATGTGCTAGCCTTGGAAGGCTATTCTCTTGCTATTGTGGTGGTTTGTCTTAGCGTTTTCCTTGAATTGGTAAGGTATTTACATTGTTGCTATCATTTGTTGTTCAAATCAAGGTTATTTGCTAGATCTAAGTAGGAAGTATAAGGGCATACACCCCCACCTTAGTCTCCATCACTTTATGCTTACATGTTGTTGGTTTAACAAGGGTTTATTAAGAGAAGTATAAGGGCACACACCCTCTTAGCCTAAACCCTAGCTAGAGATACTTGCCTTGGGGAGTAAGAGGATTTACACCCCGAAGGAGGTAGTACCTCTAGCTCTTTCTTTGCTTGACTCCATTAACCCAATTATTGAAGGCACTAGTCATTTACTTGTTGCATTGGAGAAATAAATTGCTGCCTTGGTAAACATACAACTTTCAAGTTTTAAAGTTGTCTCTTTGGGAAAGTGTTCCTTGAGCCTTTGGATCCCTTGCCTCATTGAGGCATCCCCTTTCAACCACAACTTCTTGCTGCTGTTACAAAACTAACCTACAGCCATTAGGGCTGCAGAAAACTAACATTTAAATGCTCAATAACTCTTAAACTAACCGTAGGATTTAGCCCTAATTTTACCTTAACCCTCTACTAAGCCTAGTGCACCTATTGGGCTAGTTAGAGGTGGTTTCTAGTGACTGATTTTTCTGCTGTTAAGCTTGGTTTGCTACAGCCATAAGGCTGATAAACTCACTGCAACAACCTTTTGTTTCAGCCTTACTTTTTGTGCTAAAGTTATTGCTTAATCATTGGTGAGTTGAGCTAGCTTTAACTAGCTTGCTTCTTGTCTATTTTATAATATGCTTAGCACTTATTTTTGCAGCCTTGCTTTCTTTATTGAGTTGCTATATATCATTTATCTTTGCTGCAATTAGGGACATCAAGCTTAACTTGCTTTTTCAACTAACATATTACATTATATGCATTGTTTTCCTTGTGTCTTGGTCAGGTATTCATACTTGGCAGGTCACCCAACTCATTTGGCAACCCTTGAAATTTCCCAAGCTCTTCATACCACTTAGAATTGACCTCTAGGGACATCCACTCATACTTATCATTTTCCATCTCATTTCCCCCTAAGGTCATCGTGATTCCCCCCTTGAGGTGACTACCTCACCTCTGAAGTGACGAGGACACCTACCTAAGGTGATAGTGGGTAGGTTCTCTCCTAGTTGTCGCAAATTGGTGGTTGGGTCGGGCTTTTCCCAACCTACAACTTGTGTGATAACACGCCCTGAGCACTTGTCGTGTGTGTATGTATGCGCTTGAGATAATTGTCTCACGCGAATGTACATGCCTGAGATACTTGGATCACATGTATGTATGTGCCTGAGATAACTGGCTCGTGCGTACGTATGTGCTTGAGCTAACTGACTCGCATGTACGACGTTGTTTGCGATCTTGTACGCTTCGTACCTACGGCTATACCTCTGCCCAGATCTGTCTTGCGATTGTACCTTTGTCTAGATCTGTTTTGCGGCTATCCTGCTGCCCAAATTTGTGTATTGTTGTCCTATTTCCCTCTTTCCTCTTTTGGACTTTATCTCTAGATGAAAGTCCTTTTCCACTTATGCTGACATCTCCTTGAATAACAAGTCTTCCGTGATTCAACCCTTGAACAAAAGTCCTTTGCTCTCTCTATGAGTCACTGACTCTAATAGATGTCCAAATGAATGCATCTTCCCTTCTCACCTTGGATGCCTTTTATAATATTGAGTTATACCCTAACCCTAATCTCCAAAGTGATCAACGGTTGAGATTAGATCTCACTTCATTCGAGATCAATGGATAGGATTCATTTAATTCACTAATGTTAATAACTTTAGCATTTCATTAAATTAAACTCAATTCATTATAAAAGGACATTCACTTTAATAGTTCCTTTAATCAAAGTGAATTTCCAAAGTTCTAAGATGTATTAATGACGACTTCCACATGTCAGACACAAGCTGATGTAGAAGTACATGTCCGATGCTACAAACATCATCATGTTTCTTGCCCATCTGTCAACCAATATGACCATATTTGCAAAATGAGAGCTCATCTGTCCGTCATCCAAGGTCCAAGAGGTGTGAGAGGATGTATCTGAATGCGGTAAGTTATCAAATGACCCAATGCTTTGCATCACACGTGCTATGTTCTGTAATAAATGCACAACGTTTTGGGTGAAATCATAGGGACGTCCTCCAAAAGACCATGTCAAATGCACCCAACTTAGTCAAAGTCATAGAATCAAGTGAGACCAATAATCACAAAGTGCAAGAGTCCTTAGAATCATATAAAGTAAGCCATCAATTAATACAAGCCATATTGATATGAGCAATTCACATTAGATATCCCCTTCAAACTTCACATTAGCTCAAGACTTTATGCAATTTGGCAAGTTTGGGTATGGGAGGACCATCAAAAGACCCTATTAGGTGTGCCAGTACCCAGGTAGAGGGGTATTTCCCAAAAAACCTATCTAAGTGTAAGTATGGTGAATGAAAACATGTTGGGTTGACTTCATGGTGATGGTGTCATTAACATGCAAGGTACCGTTCTTGGTCCATTTCTATGAGCGCCTTTGTGGAGGGAGCGCTTGCTGCTTGAGATACCCTTTCCTCGACAACATGTGTATTCCAAACCCCTTTCTTTCCTTTTGATATTTATTTATTTTATGCATTGCAAGTCCCCTTTACAGGTCTCAAGCATTTTATTCTTTCTTTTTCTTGCTGGGATTAAGTCCTTTCATTTTGATATGCATTCAGTGCATTATGACTAGGGGAGATCGCCTCATAGCGAGGGGGTAGAGCTCAAGCTGGCCTTTGGCTTTTAAAGTTGGCCATTCATTATCCCACATTTCTTTCTTTCTTTTATAACATTCTTTCTTTATTTTTTATAGCAGTTGCATCAACCTTGACATTCTATCCCTTCTTCTCATAGGAGGATGAACCACAAACCTTTTTGGTGTACATGTAACAAACATACCGAATTTTATTACACTGCGGAAGGCCCCAAGTTGGAAAGTGTCAAGTATGAGAGGGAACGGTATGTTACCCTTATCAAAGCCTCCCAATAGTACCCCTGTTCTCCAAGAGTGACAACACAGGACTAGAACACTAAAAGATGGCCACCAAGGTGAAATAGGAAAAGAGTATAACTTCTGAGCTTATGATTCATTATCTAACTTCAACCCATGATCCTCACTCACATACCAAATGCATTAAATATGACGCTTTATATGAAACAAGGACTAATGTACCTCATAATGTTTCGGACCACCATCTTCCAATGAACCATGTTGATGAGGAGAGAGGCATCAGAAGGGTTGATGGGTTGTTGCCTGTGAGAAATGTTGATCATCATCATCATCGGGATCACTGTCTTCATTGCGGGCCATAAGACATGATCTCATCTAGTTACCCCTAGGTGAGAGGGGGTAACAAGTCCTATGATTAATAATGCATATCTAAAGAAAGGACCAAGGAATCAAAGAAAGAAAGAAAAAAAATATCAAAGGGATAGTAAAATAAAGTGCCGAGGTGGAAACTCTAAGCTGAATGCTTCCTCTTGAAGACTTACATATCAAATTAATGAAGATTCCTAGCTCTTGGAAGCTAGTTGGACAAGACCAAATATTTTTACATCATACATGATTTTGTGGGTCAATACATGAAGTTTTCCTTTCCCTTTCCATAATTTATCCATCATATTACCTAACTCTAGCTTAATAATCTAGGAAATACCTCTTGCATTGGGATTTGCCACATGTAATAAGGATTAAGGTTGTCCCCCCATCGTGAAACTTAGATGAAATAAAAAATTAACTTATGTTATAATGTTGCTAGAAAAAATCACTTGGTGTGCATCTCCTAATGACTTGTAAAGGGGTTAGACCTCTTATCATAGGATTTGTACTTGTGCAAAACTCTCCACAAGATCCCAATCTTGTGTAGCAATCAGAAGTGTCTACCACTGTCACCTAAGTAGAGACTTCCCTCGTTTTAGTGATGGAAGGAGGTCCACCACAAGGGAGACTTCCTTGTGGACATCAAGGGATCACATAGCAAGATTAGCCGAGCCTACAACCCCCTATCTTGATCACCTGAAGGTTAAGTCTAGGTCTAGGAGAGGAGATAAAGGTAATGAGGTAATTGTTTCACCTGTATGAGACAATAAACAACTTGAAGCATAATATAGACAATTACCAAGTTATAAAGCTCAAAAATGATCTCTTAGACACTAGATGATCAATTAATTCAATGGCTGTTGCAAATTACAGCAGTAAAACAAATGTGCAACAACATTTAATGTTTTGCAACAACAACAAGAAATAGTACTAAAAATGTAGCAATTTAGTATGAAAAACAAGCCTTCAACATGTACAATATTATCCAATTGCTAGATGTAAATTTTGAGTATCTTAAGCCACTCTTCCAGGTATGTCTGCAGCAAATTAGAGTAAAAATCAATGGCTATAGCAAAATTTTGTAACAACAGTAATAAATAGCATTAGTTTGCTAAAATTAGGGTTAAGAGAGTTAGTAAGATTGTTGAGAGAGAGAGATAATATTAATTCTAAATGCAATTTTCACCACAAGGAGAACTTTAGACTAGTGTCGTTGTCTCTTAGGGCTTATGGAGTCAAGCATGCAATACCTTGAAGATTGAACTAAATGAAATAAGAAGAGTTAGGTCTAAACCCTAAGGTGCAAACCTTCTTGGTCCTTCGGAATAGACCTTCAAGAAAATAATCCCTAGGGTGCAAACACTCTTGGGCCCTAGGTGCCATTTTCTTTCTTCTAGAATCAACTAGGTCAAGGATCAAAGATTAGGATCAAAACCCTAAGGTGCAAACACTCTTGGGCCTTAGGTTCTCAATCCTAGCAAATAATGCTTTCACAAAACCTGGACAAAAATAACATATGAAAGAGATAAACACTTATGTCTCCTTCCTAGGGTTTCACCAAGACAAGTAACATGCAACAAGATAGTAATCAATACTTTAAAACATTAGCAATGACATGAAATTGCAGCGATTACTTACTTCTCCAAGTTTCTAGGCCAGACAAAACCTTAGTTGCAACAATACATCATCCAAGAAATAAAAGAACTTCCACAACGATCCTCCTCCAAAGATAGAGCATTGGATCCAAAAGACAAGAGAGAGAAAATGGTGAACTTTTCTAAAGTTGCCCCACTCCAAGTGAGTGAGGAAGTGATGATGAAAAATGAGAGGAGTGCTATCCTTATTTATGAGGAAACTCTAGCGCTCCAAAAGTCACCAAATGTGAAAAGACATGTCTCTTAGTGGGGCCAACCCCTCAGATTTGCCTTTACAAATGTCAAAATGTGAAAAATAATACATAAATGGTCACACGTGTGGTGATGTAATGCCCCCAATGGTCTAGGAGGGCCTCTCCAAGGCCATGTGTCATTGCATGAGGTGCAAATGTGGTGGAAGAATGCTACCTACCATCTCAAATTCATCATTGGCATTCAAGTGGAAACAAATCCCATCATCTCTATCAAACCCTAGCATGACGTTATCATCTAAATGCCCAACATCCAAGGTGCAAGGGGTCGACGTCCGAGGAGGAGAATGTTATGCATCATCTCCGGGTGTTCTCCAATCATCTCCCTGTGTAACGTCCTCCATCCAGTGCAAGATAGCCTCTGGAGTGTAGAGCTTAGGGTGTGGGATTTTTGCCCTTCTTTATACCAAAATGACCAAATCTGTCAAAAATCGAGCCCATCTATCCATCGTCCAGGGTTCTGAAGATGTGAGAGCCCATGTTTGAATGTGTCAAGTCACTGGGTGACTCACTGCTTTGCATCACACGTGCCATATCCTGCAATAAAGGCACAACGTCCTGGGCGAAAGCCTGGGGTGTCCTTCAAAGAACCATGTCAGGGGCATCCAAATCAAAATAGAATATGAAATCAAGTAAACCAATGTTCATAAGATATACTAGTCCTTAAATCATGTGAAGTAAGTTGTTACTTAAGATATAAGCCACATGAACAATTCACTTCAGTATCCCCTTCAAATATCACACCAACTCAAGACTTTATGTAAGTTTGCAAGTTTGAATATGGGAGGGCCTTCACCAAACCCTATTAGGTGTGCCAACCAAAACAATGAAAGAAAAGACCCAGGTAGAGAAATATGTCTTGAGGGAAACGGTGAAAGAAAAGAACCCTTTAAGAGTAAGTGCGATAGTGGTATGTGTTGGGCTTACTTCACGGCTTATGGTGTGACTGAATCCGTTTCTATGAGTGCCTTTGTGGAGGGTGTTGCCGTCCTTATTCACACTTGCAAACGTGGAAAAGTCTCAATCCACTTAGTGTGTCCTTGGAGGCACAATGCCTAAGTCCAAACCCACTGTCACCTCGATTTGGACTTCTTCCGTCTAGGCTTACTCCGAGGGAAGCCAAGGGGGGTAGACCATAGTTACTATGTGAATTATTAGATGAATTCTAGGAGTTAATTTTAGTTTATTAAAGGTAAGGGCGAGCTAGCCTATATGAGAGGCAACAAAATGCATTGCACACCTTTAATGAAAAACAACCCCTTTCCTAAGGTCAACTAAGACTACTGCCTAGAGTTTGGGCAAGGGGTCAATTAAAGCTACAACAAAAGATCTAAGTACAATTAAATAATAACTTTACAGATTAATACAAATGAGCTACAATTACAACAATTATCAACAATAAAGAATAGCTAGATGATTACAAAAATACCACTACTTACAAATGAAATGAAAGAAGCACTTGTTAGATCTACTACATCAATGAAGCAATAATTGAACTAACCACTTAATTGATTTTGCAGATGTAAAAGAGAGATAGCTCAAAGATGCATTCACCAAAAGAAAGAACTTCAAACCAAAGCTTAGATGCCCAAGAGGAGAGATGCGCAACTTCAAGGAAGGCAGCTCATGAACTAGTGTGCAACTCTAAAGGAACCAAAACATGAAAAGGAAGCCACCAATGGGCACTAGTGCGCAACTTCAAGGATGCACCATTCAACCATAAAAATACTAAATTGAAAAGTAAACTGCCAAAAAGATAATGCTTGAAATAAAATCGCAGGAAAGTAAAGCACAACTTAGATTAGATTATGAACTTAGAGCTTAGGTTGTGTGAGTAAATTTTAAGGTTGAATTAAGTGAGGTGAAGCTACAAGCCTAGACTAGGTGACTTCCCCATTACTCCTACTGCTTTGGCCAAAATGATTGCTGGGTGCTCAATAAGCAAGACAAACAAGGCCTTACCCTAGCTCCACAGGTCAACCCGGAAAACCTGGGTGCTCAAAAAGGGGGACACCTAGTTCCGTGAGATCATCCCTGATCTAGCACCCCAAGTAGCCTCCANGCAGGAAAGTAAAGCACAACTTAGATTAGATTATGAACTTAGAGCTTAGGTTGTGTGAGTAAATTTTAAGGTTGAATTAAGTGAGGTGAAGCTACAAGCCTAGACTAGGTGACTTCCCCATTACTCCTACTGCTTTGGCCAAAATGATTGCTGGGTGCTCAATAAGAAAGACAAACAAGGCCTTACCCTAGCTCCACAGGTCAACCCGGAAAACCTGGGTGCTCAAAAAGGGGGACACCTAGTTCCGTGAGATCATCCCTGATCTAGCACCCCAAGTAGCCTCCACAAGCCTCCTTTTTGGTGGCGAAAGTTGTATCAGTAACGGGTGCTATAATTATTAGATTAATTGATTCTCCTAGAGCTACAAGTAGATTGATTTAGCAATTAAGATTACTTGTGTTGGAAGATTAAAAGGGTAAAATAACAAGTGCTTGTAGATCCAACTTAAAGAAATTGCACAAGAAATGAAATGCTTCCAAGAGCTTATACAAGAATGAAATAAAAGGAAATGCCTCTAACTATTGAGATATACACAATGAACTAGAAAGGAAAATAAATGGAAATAGAATCATAAACCATAAACCATCTAGCATGTAAAACTAGTCTTACGATACTGCATGGGTGGCTAGGCCTATCATCTTTGCAGGGTGTAGGCAAAAGAATGAATAAATAAAACAACTTGACTTGAAAAGAAAGCAAGTAAACCTAGCCACACAACCCTACCTTAAGGACAAGTGGGGCAACAAAATGAAAGCTTAAAACAAAAAAATTACTTCTAAATCCTAGCCTTACGATTTAGCATGGGTGACAAAGCCAAGCCTCTTTGCTAGGTGTAGGCGCAAATTATTTACAACTTATTACAAAACGGAAAATTAGAACTTAGTGAAGAAAGCAAGCCCTAGAGACTCTCTTGGGCCGCTTACAATCAAGGAAAGAGAAGAGAGAAGTAAGGGGTTTTGTTACCCTAAGTTTGAGGCTCTTCTTGAGTGTTTTGTGGCCCAAAATGGCAACACCTCCTCTTGTATTGGTGAGAATCTGCAAAAATCAGCAAGCTATTGTTGGAAATGCTGAAAATGTACAAATCAACTCACAAAAAATTATGTTAGTGAAAACATAAATTTTTGCCATAAAAATATGAATATGTAATATGATTTAGGGCCTATTTCAGAATTGAAAAACCACCACAAATCTTCAAGGAATGATAGAAGTTAGAACAAAAAATTAATGGAGGAATCCCTTGGTTGAACAAACAACTTCCCAAATCTGAAAATTGCTTCTCCAAGCCCTTAGTGACCTGCAAATAAGTGAGATATTGCTACAAAACAATAAGGAGGTGAGCACATGAAATGGAAATTGCAAAATACTTTCCAATACCACACAAGTAGCTCACTAAGTCTACAACAAAACTACCATAAACTTAACCAAGCAAAATACTTTGCTTGGGATCTCCTAAATTAAATTTCAAAGCAAGAAAACCCACAAGAAAAGTATGGTAGCAATATCACCTCAAACCAAAACCATAAGGAGCATCAAGAAGACTCCCAATGCACCATGAAATTCCCTCCAAAGTTTTTCTTTATTCCAATAGAAGCAAGCTTGAGCAAATACTTGCCACAAGCTTGAGAAGAAAAAATGAGAACAAGAAGAGAGAGAGAGAGGAGTGGGAGAGCTTTGAGTATAGTAACAGTAGACTGAGAATATATGTGTGAAATGAGGGAGGGGAGGCTTTGTTTTATACTTGGGAGCCAAGAGAGACCCCTCTTGGATGCTCTCCAAGTGTCATTTGCTAAGAGTCATTGAGCATCTCAAGGAGGGGCGCACTTTTAGGGTTTTGACTAGGTTTAGGGTTTGAGGGTTGAGTGAGGGGGATGGGAAACAACTTTTTGACATGGTCCAACATCAAATTAGATCAAGGGGGGCGCACTTAGGGAGAAAGTGGGTTTTTCCTTTTAATTTTTCATTTTGCATGACTTTCTCACCAAGGGGGGCACAACTTCCCTAGGGGATTGCGTGGAATGAAGTGATGGCTAGGTAAGGGGGTGAGTTTAAGTTAGGAAAAGTGTTTCTCTAACTTAGGAAAGGGGATAGGCATCATCTCCCACTCTTTTTCTAACCTATTTGCTCATTTTTACAAACAATTGACATTTTTGACTTTGTCAATTAAGTAATTAAATTGCTGATTTGGACTGACTTGGACTCCTCATGGACAATGACCTAGCAAAACTTGTCCAATTCAGCTGAAATTTGGCCCAAGGGTGTAGGGGGTCTCATTCCATTTCTTTTGAGTACTCATACCCCTATCAAAAATCCCAAGGGCCTAGTTTTTACATTTTTTCATAAAAAATAATTAAAATTACCATTAATTGGGTAATTTTAAAAAATTAAAAAAAACTTCTTAGACTCGACCGAATTCTGCAAGACTTAAGGAGATGTCTAGCATGGTCATTTACAATATTCCTAGACCCTAGTCACCCATTGGGCTCGATCATTAGAACGCCTTTCACCACTTTGGAGGATTTTTGTGGAAGTGAAAAACTCAAGGGTAATTAAAAAGGCTGGTTAGGCCAAATTAATTACATGAGGAAAAAAAACACTCGATGAAAGGACTTCCCTAATGATAAATCCCTAGGCAACTAACCTACAATATGATCCATGTAGACCCATTACATTATTATCCCACGCAGGGGAGTGAAAATTCCAGTTACAAAAAGAAGTGCTGAGGGCAAAATTGCCATGTAGAACCAGTAAGTCTTCAACTTTGTTGCACCATCAAGTACATAGCTTCATGGCACATGGAGTTGACCCCCTAGTTGAAATAGGTGGTCAACATCTGGCTCCACATGGGGATGTGTGTTCGATCTTTCTTTGGGAAGGAGAGCATACGAGAACTTCAGAGTCTACTAAACAAAGTGCTCACCAATACCCAACATAAATACACGTATAAATGAATAAATAAAATGCTATAAACAATAATCACATAAATGAAATTACTATTGTACAACAATAAAAAAAATGAAACTATGATACAATGAATAATCTAAGTAACATAATGAAATAAAACAATACAAAACTGAAAGAAAGGAGAAGGGTTAGAAATACGTTACAAAGGGTGCCCATTTGGACACCAAGTGGTCATGTTGAAAATTACTTCAAGGGGGAGTTCTCTCACTACCATGTTTGAATTTATGTCGTCCCACTGATTGAGATGAGTTGCTAGAAGACTGATACACTTTATCCTGTTTTCTGCTGTTCTCATGTGAATCCCTGTTTCTAACCTTAGGCCACTTGGGATAATCCTCAAAAATTTTCTGATGATCTTGCATAGGTGCCAAGTGAAAAGATTTTGAACTTAGTTTTTCTTTGAAAGGCTTGGCATAACTCTTCATAGGGATGATACATTTTACATTATCATTATTAACCTTATCATCCTTATGATCTTCTATCAGTCTTGCATCACATATTCTTCCCTTGATTTTCCCAATTTCTAAAATATAAGGGGGATGTGGCCCAAGAATTCCATCCGATTCTTTCTGACATCTAACTGATTCCTCTGATGACTAGTGAGCTGATGACACATTTTCAACCGAAAAATCCAACTCTGTTTCTAATTCTAAAAGAGTCATATCATTATTCATTTTCTTTGAATCTTCCTCAAACAAAACCCCATCAAAAGAATCCATGGTGTCCCAAACACTACAAATTTTTGGGGATTCATCTTTAAGTTCCATCTTGGTAAGATGTTAGAGAAGTAAACTCTATCTCATAACATCCAATCTCTAGTTCACAATACACAATATTATTTGTGGGATTCCTAGGATCCTCAACATGGTACTTTCTTTCCAACTCCATGTTTAATCTAAACATGGAACCATTTGGAGTTGGAATGGTGGCATACGTTAAATCCATTTGTAAATTACTACCTAAATCTGCAGCTGTCTTTCTTGATAATTGTTATCGCACAGTTTGTAGTTAGGATAATAAATGGATGAAAAGAGGTCAAATTGGCGCAACTGAACCAATACCACCCATTGTCACCTCGATGGGAAGGTTCTTTCTATTTAGGGAGGTAAGGCCCAGGGGAGACGTCCCCGGTGACCTGGGTTTTGAGAAGGCAAAAAGGTTTAGCAAGGCTAAGTGATAATAATCCCCCTCACAAGTCACCACCTGATCAGAAGGTCCGGCTTATAGCCAATAAAGATAATTGGAAGCAATAACCAACAAGCGTACCTCCCCGAGACAAAGCAACGAGAAACTATATGTGCAAGCTTGCTTGCTGGTTAGTACTTCGTATAATCAATGACTTTCTGACAATAAGAAATTAAGCAATAATATTGATGAAGTAAATCAATGTTTATACAATAGCAATGATTACACAATATTACTTCACAATAAACGTTGATGAAACTTTGGCATTCAATGTAACAATATCAATACTTTAGAAACAATGCCTTAACCAATAATTCAATTGCTTTTAAAAGTAAAACGAAAGCTGCACAAGGATGTTTATAGCAATAAAGGGTGACGAAAGCAATGAGTTAGTAAGGTTAGTTTAGGCTAGGGTTAGAAAAGTTAGTAATTGCTCAAAGTTTTTGGTTGTTTGAAGTTGTGATCAAGGTTCAACACAATGGAGGTCTTAGATTAGTGCCTTATTAGGGTAGATGGAGTTGAAGAGGGCTACAAGTGTTGAAGGGTCGTGATGATAATAACAGGGCTAGAGACAAGAGGGTTTGTTGTCAAAGTGTCGCTAAAGTGAGGCTTCAACAGGTCAAACCCTAGGGGAGACGACTCACTAGGGTGTAGGTGACCTAGGCCCTAGTGCGTCTTCCTCCTCTAGCTTAGAAAGACAAAATTATACGGCTAGCTTGGGCAAGAAAAGCTATGGCTGAAGACAAGAAGGTTAAATGTTGAGGTGTTGCTAAAGCAATGCCTCAACAATGAAACCCTAGGGGAGAAAGGCTCACTAAAGTGTAGGTGACCTAGGTCTTAGTGCTTTCCCCTCCTTCTTTAGCTCATTGACAAGAATAAAACGGCTATGCTAGAAGAATAGGGTTAGAGTGTTGCTATGGTAAGGCTCTATCCAACTTCAACAAAACCAAATGGCTCTTAGACTTGGTAGGGACATGAGACAAGGACCTTAGCATGTGCTTGTCACCTAGGGTTTTAATTCAACAATTATAATAACAAATGCAAGAAAATAACACTACAACCATTCAATCAAGAAGTTTTGCAGAAATTCCCTTACATTTAACCAAGAAATCAATGGCCATACCCTAGTTGTAAACCTTCCACCAAGAGAAATGCCCAAAATAGCCAAAACAAGCTTCCTTCAATAAGTGCGCCTTACAATTTCAGCCAAAACCCTAGAAAGGGTGCAAATTTCAGACCTCACCAAGTGGTGAGTGAAAGATGATGAATACATGAGAGTGAAAACCCTCAATACATAGTGTAACAATGACCTAAATTACATTTTAGGTCATTAAAAGGCCGACAGGGCCAAAATACCAAAATCATACTGTTTTACATTAAATGTTTAAATTAAATCCTAATCAAGCAATAGAGAGACGCCATCCCTTTCTTAGGGTGACGTTAGCCCCTTTAGGGCAAATGCAGCCTCCTGGAGTGAAACGTTAGCCCTCCTTGGGCTTCTCCATGCTGCTACACGTGCCAAAATTGCCAAAGCTGCCTCCCAAAACGTCCATACTGTTGGGTGATGTCATGGGCATCCTGGGAGACGTCCTAGGGCTTCCAAGGCCAACGTTCCTGTGGAGAGGGCTTAACCCCCCTAGGTACAGGTCTGCTCAGCTACCTCTGGTAGATTCTTCTGCTCATCCCTGGTACAAATGCTATGCCTTGTCTCTGCCCCTTGTCGGGGTCTCAACATCCATCGGGTGGGCTCTTCAGTGCCATGGAGGTCTGAACTGATCATCTCCCCATGTGTACCTGTCCAACATGGTACCTGTCTGTCGGGCATGATCCTGCACATCAACAGCTACGCCCTCCATGGGCTCATAAGTCACAGGGATCATAGCAATGTCAATCACATCTCATCATCAATATTATTAAACATGTGCATAAGACCCCTATTACCAGTTAAATGCTCAAAGACATTATACAAGTCTGCAATACAAGTTTAGGGAAAGTGACAGGGCGTTCTATTGGGCTAGTGTCCACTGGAAAAGGAAAGTTTCCGGAAAAGAATAAATCTAAGTCATGTAAGTGGGTGATGTGGATAAGGGATGTCCTGACAATGGGTGCAGTGAAAGCAGGGGAACATAGAGCTTTACCTGTGGGTGCCTTTGTAGAAGGCGAGCTGCACTTGTCTTGGATGAAATTGTTTCCAATCCCACTCATGCCTTTATTCTTTCTTCTTTATTCATTTTTTTTCTTTCAAGAGGCTAATCAAGGGACACTGCCCTGGCGTGGTGAGAAGGCTAGCAGCGTTACCCACAAGTACTTTCACAGAAATGAGAAGGTTGGCTCGTGATGAGACCCCCTTTCTCCCGGCCATGCAACCAAGAGTCACTACCCTAGCGTGGTAACCAACTCCTAGTAGTGTCATACTGCTAGGTACCCATGGACCTAATAGGCTGGCTCGTGATGAGACCCCCCATCCTTTGACTAGGTCTTGTTTTATTATTTTTATGGGTCCCTCTTGTTTATTGCTGAGAAGCCTTTTACTGCTTTCTCGGGGATCCTTGGGTGAAGCATCTTGAGGTCTTATTTTTAGGCTTTTATCTTTTGCCAGCTTGCTTTTACCTTCTGGGCCTTTAGCCCCTTCTTCCCACAAGGCAAGGTGCAACCCTTAAATGATTGGCCAACCCAATGCCCGGACAAGTGAAATGGGGTAGATGAGCGGGAAGCAAGATGAAAAGGTGGTAATATGAATGGAGCGGACGATGACTTTTCAGAAATCCCCCCAGTGGCAAACCAAAACCTATGGGCACAGGGTTGCTAGGGCATCCTGTCATTCCCCCCAGACATGGTCAAGTGGACAAGTATAAGATCCAAGCATTCGTTAGAAACAAAGGAATTAAATGCACATATTCAAAGGTTTTGAGGATCAGAGTGACACATACCATGATACTCGGACTCATTACCTCATGGAGCAAGAACCATCTCTGACACAAGACCAAGCCGAAGGTGATGGATGTTGCTGCTGCTGGCAAAGTAGAGGCACTGAAAGGGAGAAAAGATGGGCCCTCCAGGGCCATGCCTAAGTCGATCTGGCTCTCGGTACTCCATGTCTAGGACCTGTGGGCCTCGAGACATAATCTCCTAGTTATCCCTAAAAGTGGGGGTAACAATAACAACATACCCCAAGCATCAAGTACATCAATTACAAGTATGTCCATCTCTATCATGATGTCAGGGAATGCAACTAAGTGTACTCGTAATCCCTTGATCAAACCATGCACCTTAATTGTCTTGCTATCCATGGCACAAATGTTATGATAAGGTCTTGATATCCTTAAATTTAATTGTTCCATTACTTTCTTAGTCATAACATTTGAACTAGCTACTGAGTCAAGCATGCAATTGTGAAGAATGAACAGTCATGAGCAAAGAAAGATAAAAAGGTCTATTCTTTTCATTTCCCCTATCCATATTGTGCAAAATAACAGGTGCATCCTGGTAAGCTACCGCTGGTGGAATGTTAACATTGTTCTGCGAAGGATTTTCTATAGCTCTGAGTAGTTTCTCCCTCTGAGATGGAATCTTCATTATTTCTGACAGACGTACCAACATCTTTGCATTATTTAGCCACCCTCCTAAGTCAATATTTAAATATGAACTTGTGTGAACCATTGTTTTAGGAGGGGGAGGAGGCATTCCTAAAATACTTCCTTGAGGCCTATCCTAATTATTGTTTCCATTCCGTTGATAAGTAATGCCTCTATATCTAGCCATTTTGACACTTGTTGTGGAGTAGGCTTAGGATCAAACTTTTCTGTTTCCTTATCCACCACAACATTATTCATGCAACTTACCCCCTCACTATGCTCCATCAAATCCATCCATTCATACGTGGAAATATTATACTCATGACCAAACATATTTACTTGTTCATTTTCTGGTCTATAAGGTCCCATTTCACTACAAACTTGAAGAAAGACTTGGCAAGTTGATTCCTCATGAAACTGTCCACAAGTGTAATGTCCCCACTTTGGGACATCATGATGTTACAGAGTATTATGATGACCAGAGTAGCCAGATGGAGGTTATAGCAAGTACAGGGGCTATTGAGGGGTATTTTGGGGTCCGGCTTGCATCGCTCATCTTATTTCATCATTATGATCCATTCCGCACAACTTGGCTTTGGTTCTGTTGCATTCCGACGATTTCCATGATTTTGAGTTATTTTGGGTTATAGGTTAATTAAATTCACTAAGGAGGTCATATTGGGCATAATACTTGGAGGAACCTCTTAGTGTAATAGCTCATTGGAATCGGGAGGAACACTACAGGATAGGATGATGAGAAGTGACTTTCAGTGGCTAGGGAAGCCACAAGAAGAGATAAGACATTTTTCAGAGGTAAAATGGTTAATTAATTAATTAAAGCGATTTATTTAATTAATTAATTAATAATTAATAAAGTAAAAGTCACTTTAGAGGGACAAGGTGAGTAGGAAGGATAAAAGAGAGATAGGGGCCTCTATTCTGTCATTCATGTTGTTTATCATTTTGAGATCTGGCTTCTAGCTAGTGAGCCCATGCACTTGGGAGCTTTGAGGGTTTTGACTTAACAAGCCCTAGAGATCAGCGCGGTGGTGAAAGATCCCACCCAACCTAGTCCAAGCTTGGTCACGGAGGTGAAAGATTTCTCCCTCACCATTCTACATCAGATCTACTCAGCTTTAGAGGGGTTCTACATCAACCATAGGTTCAGGGAGAGCTAGGGCGCAACTTCAGGAGGGTTTTCAGCAGGATGGCGCACCATCTTGAGGAGAGGGGTTCGTTCCATGCATAGGGGGAGGATTTGGAGCAAACAAACTTCTGGGTATTCCTTGTAGGGCTTAGAGCGCCCTTTCTATCCTTTCCCGGAGGAGGTTTCTCTACCCTATTATTTATTGGAGCTCAACACAGGTTCAGAGAGAGGAGGGTGCACCACAGATTGAGGATCTAATCATTTGGTTGGTCACATCTTCATCATTCAGCTTGAGACTTTGCCAGAGGGTTTCCAGTGGCCCGATCTACAGTTTGGCATCTTTTCTAGAGGGTTTGGAGGCCATTTTCATAGAGGCCGAATTCTTGGTCTTCTACAGCTAGGAGGGCGCACTGCAGATTGATGATTCAACCATCTGGAGGGTTAGATCTCCATCATTTGGTCTGAGACTTTACCAGGGAGTTTCCTTTGGCCCGATCTACAGTTTGACACCTTTCTTAGGGGATTCGACAGCTTATTTCTTGGAGGCCGAATTCTTGGTTTGATTAAGCCAGTGAGGGGCGCATTGTGCTAGGGAGATCTTCATATTTCAGCTGGGTTGTGAGTTGGTTCATCTGGGTTTTTGGTCTATAGCCTGGAGAGGCTTTTGGAAGCCTGGATCTTCTTCTATACTGTATTTTGGTGGCCATATACTCTACTATCTTATATGTATTCCAGATCTGCCCATGTTGTATAAGGGCAACCATTATTATGAATAATATCAGATTTGAGGTATTTTTTATCTCTTGTATTGTTGATCTTGCATCTTGTTGAGGTATGTTCCATTGCTACATCTATTTGATTATTGCTGCAAATACACATAACAACCATCAGTATAAACCCTAGTGCAATCTAAAAGACCAAGTGTTTGACGAAATGCCACAACCAGAAAACAGTGAAAAATTCATGAAAAACACAATGTTCTTGGCACCTTGGCTTGGGAACATTACAGTGGTATCAGAGCGTTGATCCTCCCAGCTAGTGGGGATTAGCGCATGCATAAATACAATAGAAATGGATATGTTGTACTTTGCTAGAGAGATTGTATTCTGTGAAAGGGAATACTATGCCCTTAGTGAGGGAACTAGGGCTCAATTAACATTCCAACAGTTTGTATCTATAAAAAATCCTAGGTGGAGCAAAGATGAGGTTACACATTGGGTAAACATAACAGAGGAAAATAGAGCAACAACAACTAGATGGAGGGAAGCACAGAGTAACCCCACACCCATTAGGAGCAGGCAACTTTGCTACAATTGCAAAGTGCCTTAGGAACCAGATCATAGATGTAGGGGTAAAGGTAAGAAACATTTTATTGAGGTGCACTATGACAGTGATGATGAGGTGTGTGAGGATGCAGAGATAGATGCTTATTTGGAGCAGTTCGATGATGCTAGGGACTTTTGCACAGAGGCTAGTGATTCTTGCACGCTTGGGGAGGATAGTGACCCTTGCGTATTGGATGGACAGGATGATAGCAGCTGTACTTCAGCAGCCATATCACATAGTGTTGATGACCTTACACTTCAGCAGAGTGGTGACACTAGTGGGGATTCACACGTGTTAGCATCTAGACCTGACGAGCTTCCTATGAGGATCATGACACATTTGTCATCTTTTCAGACACCCATGATAACCACGACACATGAGGATATCCGTGGCATTTCAGATATGATGGAGGAGCTGTGTGTGAGGGATGCACACCAGGGACATATGGACCGACAAACCCAGGAGGAGAGACACGACGTGCTGACAGTTGACCCTACACATATATATCAATCA
>JASDQU011509136.1:40175-55445 GCA_032191745.1 Picea mariana
TCGGTTTTTGTCCCGGTTCTAACCGGTCGAGGGTCTAACCGGTCAAACCGGTCGGTTCCGGTTCCGGTTAGATCGGTTTTTAAAACTATGATATCAATATGAGGAGAGTGGGTCACTTCCTTTGGAGACTCCATTATTTGATTAGGCTGGGGAGATTGACAGTTTGATGGAACACTTACTTCCAGGACCAACCTGCAGTGATGAGGATGTACCCCTTATTGGTCAGGATGACCATAGCACGTGTCTGGACACATCGATATGGGATCCAGGCACAGATGATAGTAGCCGCGTGAGTGCATAGGAGGATACAACCGTTCATACAGGATACAGTATGATTCAGAGGGGGCTAGTAGTTGGTGATGATGTGCAGTCGCATATAGGAGGACCCAGTAGCATAGTGGACAGGGACCAGTTCAGTGCTTTATCTTTTGCAGAGAGTGTGGTTGGGGATTCCAGGGTTGACACTAACAGTAAGGGGCATGAGGTAGCACCTCAGTATGAAGGTGATCATGAGTCACGCTACTTGGCAGGACAGTTGAGAGTCGGTGAGGACAAGATCACGGCAGCCACTAGGCACATTGATGACACACATGCATTGGTGGCAGATTATTGCTGGAGGGCATCGATGGCACATGATAGTTCAGATGGGGGATTTTCCATGAATGATTTTCATACTCTCATGGAGAGAGTGTCGGTGACGAGGACCGACTACCAACAGTTGTTGATGGACAGGGACTACCTATTGGGGATTGGCGAGATGTACCATGGGGCCCTGAGGGAGCAGGAGTTGGAGGTGGACAGACTCGCTCATGAGCTGGAGAGCACCCGAGGATTCTTGAGAGGCACACATATAGCCCTTCAAGAATCATAGTCCAGATTAGAGGAGCTTCTTGAGGAGATTAGTCAGAGATCCACTACATCTATCTTAATGGAGAGTCAGATATATCCTTTAGTCACATTGCTAGAGAATGTTGGTGGTCTAGCAGAGGAGCACCAGTTGATGGAGGAGCATGAGGAGTACTCAAGGTCACTGATGATTATGGAGAGTTATGATCCAGGGGCGCAGGAGCTACCCTCCACGAGGATCTTTGAGACAGTCGAGCACTCACACACGCATGGGGATTCCAAAGCCAGGGGCAGTTTTGAGGACACTTCCATTTGTGTCTCGGGAGCGGTTGACCTTCATGTAGAGGTTGATCCAATAGTACTCCCAGGATCCATGATGCTACAGGAGTATACAGGAGATTACATGAGTATGCAAAAGCATACAATGGTAAGTGATAACTCTGAGAGACATGCAAAGATTTACAGTGGGATCTGTTGCCGTCCTAATACACACTTGCAAACATGAGCTAAGTCTGGCTCACTTAGTGTGTCCTTGGAGGCACAATGCCTAGGTTCACAGCCCACGTTGTCACTTTGATCGGAACCACTTCCATCTAGGCTCACTCCTAGGGAAGCCAAGGGTGGTAGACCCTAGTTTTTAGATAAGATTTAACGTTTACGTTCTAGGAGTTGTTTTTAATTTCTTAAGGTTAGAGGGGATCTATCCTATGATGCTAAGGCAACAATGCAAGATGCAAGTGTTAGGTATGTGAAGCAAGCCTTTTCCCTAGGCCAACTAAGACTAGTGCCTAAGGTTGGGCAGRGGGTCAACTAGATGTTTGGGTGTTTCGTTACAATAGATTACAAAAGAATAGTTAATCCACAAAATGCTAGATACAATTACTTACAATAAAGAATATTAAAAATACAATGRTACAATATCACAAAGCTAACCATGTTATGTTTTAGATGTGCAAGGATTAAAGAGTATCAGGGAAAGATCATCAAYAACACATCACAACCAAGCATGCCCCAATAGCACTTACTCTATTGGACTGCCCCTCAATGGAAACATCAACATAAAGATCAAAGGAAACTTAGAAAAGTTAGAAGTTAAAGTATAAGTGTTCCACAAAGATCAAATCACTTAGTTGATTAACCCACAAAGTATTATTAGATAATTAAGCCCAAGGTTTGATTACTTAGTGAATTAAGGGTTTCTTAAGATTGAAAAGTTTTAGTTACCCTTATTAAGTGATTCACCGAAAACCTCCTCCCCCTATTGTCAAATGGCTGCTGGATGCTTAAGCAGTAAGGCAACGAGGCCTACCCTAGCTGTCACAGTCAGCTCGAAGGATTGAGTTTTTACGGAAAGAACACTCCTTTGTGCCGTGAGACCGTCCCCGGCCTATCACCTTTCGTTGCCCTCCTCAATCCCCGTTTTAGATGGTGAAGATGGTGGTCTAAGGTACCCTATTAAGTCTATTAAGTTAATATATCAATTAGGTAGAATTTTAGGTGTATTTTAGAGTGTTATGATGACTTTAAGGTGCCTTAAAAGTGTGAATTATTGTCAAGGCCGAAACTCACTTTAGCTTATTAAGTGTGTTATTTAAGAACATTAACACATGTGCAACATTGAAAGACAGCTGAAATAAGATTTAGTTTATCACATGCACTAGATCATTAACATGTATAACTTACTATGTATGAAACCAAATCACAAGGGCAAGAACAACTTGCCAACAAGATATGAGAGACTATCACACTTATCTTATGTTTATTAAGAGCATTAAGATCCAAACATTAAGTGTGAAAAATAAAGGAAGGTTTGAGCATATGCCTACACTATCAACTTATCCAATAAGCATTACTTCAAGTGTGTTGGCAAATGGCCTTAAGATATTAGAATTGAAAAGAGAACCACTTGCTAACTATTTAAGCATTAGACATTTAATATGTTAGATTTAAGCATGTAAAAGAGAGATCAATCTTTAGATGGCTTAAGCATGCAAGTAAATCTAATCAAGTTGATTATGCCCAATATGCTTAAACTAAGGATTAGTATGTGTGAGATCTAGATCTAGAATATTTTAAACCATTAAGCATGTAGGCTCAACAACACATATTAAAACCCTAGCCTTACCATTTGGGGTATTCCTCTCCCAATAGGTAGGCAATTATTAAACTTGTTTAACTTAGAAATAACTTGAAAAGGAGAGAGAAAGATGAACAAGAAGGACAAGCTAAAAGAAGAAGCAAGCAAATAATAAAACAAACAACTAACCCCACGTCCTAGGTTTGGGAGATGCCCAACATCCACCAAACCCCATGTCCTAGCTCAAGAAGTGCTCAAAAAATCAAAATGAAGCAAGATCTACACTTGACCTAAGCTACCCAAGGCTCACACGTGGGAGGAGGCCGTACCACTCCTTCTCCCAAGCAAATGAGCCACTAAATCAGCAAGAAAACAAGTAGATCTATGCACAAGAAGCCCTAAAACTTGAAGGAAAAGGTTGAGAAATAGCTACCACTTGTATGAGGGCCATGAAGAGATGCATCTTTAGATGCTACCAAGTCAGAGACTATTTGGTTCTACAAGGCATGTTTGGCCTCCAGCATGTATTTTTGTAATCGAAATTTCGGCACCCCTGCATGGGTTAATAATGTAATAGGTTTGCATGGATCATAGTTAGGTCAATTACCTTAGGATTTCTTCATTAGGAGATTTCCTTTCACTGAGCATTTTTTATCCTCAGGTTATTAATTTGTCTTTTCAGCCTTATTAATCTCCCTTGAGTTTTTCACTCCCACCATTAATAATTCTTCCAGAGTCGTGAAAGACGTTCTAATGGATTTATCCTCTGGTAGCTAGTGTTTAGGAATGATGTAAATGACCATGTATGACATCTCAAAAAGTTTCGCGGAATTCCGTCGAGTCTAGATGGGTTTTTTTTAATTAATTAAAATTGCCTAAGGTTGGGTAATTTTTAATTAATTTTGAACAAATATTGTAAAAACTAGGTCCTTGGGCTTTTGCTAGGGGTATTTGTGCTCAAAAGAAATGGAATGAGACCCCTACACCCTTGGACCAAGTTTCAGCTCAGTCGGACAACTTTTGGTAGGTGTTTGTCCACCAGGAGTCTCAGTCAGTGAAAACAACAATTTTAATTGCTAAGTCATGACATAGGAAAAATGTCATTTTTGTAATTTATGAGCAAATGGGGTAAAGTAAAGATGGAAAATGATGAGAAAGATGATTCCTAACCTTTTCCAACCCTCACATCCTCACCTAGCCATTAAGCAAAAACGTCACTTTCCCTAGAGAGGTGTGCCCCCCTTCTAGAAAGTCTTCAAAAAGTAAAAAATAAATTAATGGGAGACTTATTCTATCCCTTGGTATGCCTCCCTAGACCCTACAACTCATCATTTGACTTGTCAAAGCCTTGCCAACTCACTCCAACTCATTGCCACTTCATCCATCCATGCCAAAACCCTAACTTACCAAACCCTAAAAGTGACTTTTCCTTGATGTGTGACACTTGTAACTCATCCAAGAGGGATAGCTTTGCCTTCCCAAGTATAAATAGAACCCCTCTCTCACTCATTTCTCACCATCTCTTGAGCTATTGTTATGCTACCGGATTTTTGCCCCATCTTTCTCTCATTTGTCCATCTTGCTCTCACTCCAACTTGCTCTTGAGAGTTTTGGAGCAAGCAATTGCTGCAAATCTCTTCTTTGGATTAATAAAAAGGCTTTGGAGGATTTTGAAGTAACAAAGATTAGTCTTGCTACTTCCATGCACATGAGGTGACATTGTTTATTTATGCATTTTGTGGAATATTGAGTAGATCTCTTGGGTAAATTAGTTTACTTGGATAGGTTAGGCAATAGTGTAGTTGCTGGCCTAAATGTGTTGAGTAGCTAATGATATAAATTAGTTTATGTTATTTGTTTATGCAACTCATTATCTACTCTTGTCTCACATTGTGTTTCAAAGTTTGCAGGTTTACTTCAWGGGTTTTGTTGGGATAACTTCAAGCACGAACTTACCCTCATAGCTCACCTAAACGTCATAGTCTTTCCTATCTTATTTTCTGCTCATTTCGTATCAGATTCGGTTTGCTAACAATCTTAGAAAGGTCACATAAAATCAATAYTTTTTCTAAAATTTGTATGTAGGAAATTTTTGTTGAAAAACAAGAATTTTCTTAACYTGCTTGTGTGTTTTGCAGCATTTCCAGCAAGCAATAGCTTGCTGGTTTTTGCATGTTCTTACCAGGTCAAAGGGTTATGCTGCCCATTTTCGGTCACAAAACACACCAAAGGCTCCTCCTTTGATTGGGTAACGAAACCCAACCTTTCCTCTTTMATTCTAGCATTGTAGCAAGCCCCTGGGAGTCCCTTGAGGCTTGTATTCTTGTAATAAGTTTTCTGTCATTGTAAAGTTTGTTAGTGCTTACTCCTTGGGTGAGAGATTGGCAAAGCCACCCCCAAAATCGTAAGGCTAGGGTGTATTTTTAATTTTCTGCATTTTTTTCATTCTTTTGCCCCACTTGTCATTAGGGCAAAGTTGTGTGGCTAGGATTGCTTTAGTTGTAGTTTATTCATTTAAATTCCAACCCCCTTTGGCACAAAATAGGAAGGCTTGCCTCCACATTGTGCCGTTGTGAGTGGTTTGTGGCTCTTGTATTTTATTTCAAGTCTTATTTTCCATATTGCCTACACCATGGATGTGAAGTTGGCCTAGCCAACCCCCATATAGTATGGCTAGCTTAGTTGTGGATGTCTAATATGCTTATGGTTAAAATTATCTAGAGTAGATCTCACACAACATATGCTAGTTTAAGCCCATAGAGGCATAGGGTTAAATCTTGTGCTTCAATATTTCTTTACTTGCAAGCTCTTGTCGTTTAAGCATTTATCTTTTAATTTGCAAACACACATGGGCATGTTGATGGTGTAAAAACAATCTTTATTTCCAGCATTTCCTTCAAGTTTCATATGTGATTTACATGCAATAATCTAGTGATATAGAACACCTTTTTATGCTGTTTTGAAGTTTCGGTTTTGGCCCTTTTGGACACTTTTTGGGCAAGTAAAAGTCACTTAAACACACCCAAACACCTAAAAACACTTAGTCCATAGGCCTAATAACTTACTAGACTTAATAGGACACCATAACTCACCATCTTCGCCATTTAAAACAGGGTTTGAGGAAGGCAACGAAAGGTGCTAGGTCGAGGACAGTCTCACGACGCGCGACGTCCTTTTCGGGAGTACTTGGATCTTAGGGTTGACCTGTGAAGTTAGGGTAGGCCTCGTTGCCTCACTTTTTGAGCATCCAGCAACCACTTGGTAATTGGGGGAGGAAAGTTTTGGGTTGACACTTAGCTAGGAGTCACTCATCACTTAATAATCTTAAATCAACTCTTTAATCCACTAAACACTTGGGCATCATTTTGGTATAACTTTTATGGTTGCATCTAATTAACATTTGCAAGCACTCTTTCACATTCACATTTACATGTAAGTTTAACTTATGCTTTGTGGATTAATCATTTGAGTGGTCATACTTGTGTTTTGGAGCACTTTCTCTTTCAAGCATACCTTATTTAATTAGTGTTCTTTTTGTGGTGTGATCCCTCAAGAGGTTGCGCATCCCCTTTGGAGGCACTATCTTGTTGGGTTTTGAGTGATTTTGTTGCCATTGATAAGCAATCCAATAGAGTAAGTGCTATTGGAGCATGCTTGGCTTGATGTGTTGATGGTCATCTTGTTTTGAATCTCTTTAATTCCTGCACATACAAGCACATGGTTAGTTAGTCTCTTTGTATTATTTGTATCTATTGTTGGGTATAATCTTGTGGGGGTTTTAGAACATTCATTGTTGTAGCTATTGTATCTTGTTCATAATTGTATCATCTACTCATCTTGTATCTAATTGTAATCTTTGTAATCATTGTAAATCTTGTGTAATCAACCTCCTTTGAATCTAGCTGACCCCTTTGCCCAATTTTAGGCACTAGTCTTAGTTGTCCTAGGAAAAGGCTTTGCTTGTCATAATTGAATTGTTGCACATTGCATTGTTGCCTTTGCATCATAGGCTAGATTGTCCCTCAACCTTTAACTAATTGAAACCAACTCCTAGAACTTAAACGTTAATCTCATCTAGTAACTAGGGTCTACCCCCCTTGGCTTCGCTAGGAGTAAGCCTAAACAAAAGAGGTTCAAGTCAAAGTGACAGTGTGGGCTTTGAACCTAGGCATTGTGCCTCCGAGGACACACTAAGTGAGCAAGACTTAGCTCACGTTTGCAAGTGTGTATAAGGACGGAAACACCTCCTCTTGTACTGGCGAGAATCTGCAAAAATCAGCAAGCTAAAGCTTGTTGGAAATGCTGAAAATGTACAAAACAACTCACAAAATTTTTTGTTAGTGAAAACATAATTTTTTACCATAAAAATCTGAATATGTAATATGATTTAGGGCCTATTTCAGAACTGAAAAACCACCACAAATCTTCAAGGAATGATAGAAGTTAGAATAGAACATTAATGGAGGAATCCCTTGGTTGAACAAACAACTTCCCAAATCTGAAAATTGCTTCTCCAAACCCTTAGTGACCTGCAAATAAGTGAGATCTTGCTACAAAACAATAAGGAGGTGAGCACATGAAATGGAAATTGCAAAATACTTTCCAATACCACACAAGTAGCTCACTAAGTCTACAACGATACTACCATAAACTTAACCAAGCAAAATACTTTGCTTGTGATCTCCTAAATTAAATTTCAAAGTAAGAAAACCCACAAGAAAAGTATGGCAACAATATCACCTCAAACCAAAACCATAAGGAGCATCAAGAAGACTCCCAATGCACCATGAAATTCCCTCCAAAGCTTTTCTTTATTCCAATAGAAGCAAACTTGAGCAAATACTTACCACAAGCTTGAGAGAGAGAGAGAGAGAGAGAGAGAGAGAGAGAGAGAGATTTGGGTATAGTAACAATAGACTGAGAATAGATGTGTGAAATGAGGGAGGGGTTGCTTTGTTTTATACTTGGGAGCCAAGAGAGACCCCTCTTGGATGCTTTCCAAGTGTCATTTGCTAAGTTTCATTGAGCATCTCAAGGAGGGGCGTACTTTTAGGGTTTTGGCTAGGTTTAGGGTTTGAGGGTTGAGTGAGGGGGATGGGAAACAACTTTTTGACATGGTCCAACAACAAATTATATCAAGGGGGGCGCACTTAGGGAGAAAGGGGGTTTTTCCTTTTAATTTTTCATTTTGCATGACTACCAAGGGGGCGCAACTTCCCTAGGGGATTGAGTGGAATGAAGTGATGGCTAGGTAAGGGGATGAATTTAAGTTAGGAAGTGTTTCTCTAACTTAGGAAAGGTGTTAGGCATCATATCCCACTCTTTCTCTAACCTTTTTGCTCATTTTTACAAAAAATTGACATTTGACTTTGTCAATTAAGTAATTAAATTGTTGATTTGGACTGACTTGGACTTCTCATGGACAATGACCTAGAAAAACTTGTCCAATTGAGCTGAAACTTGGTCCAAGGGTGTAGGGGGTCTCATTCCATTTCTTTTGAGTACTCGTACCCCTATCAAAAATCCCAAGGGCCTAGTTTTTACATTTTTACATAAAAAATAATTAAAATTACCATTAATTGGGTAATTTAAAAAAATTAAAAAAATTTACTTAGACTCAACAGAATTCCGCAAGACTCTAGGAGATGTCTAGCATGGTCATTTACAATATTCCTAGACCTTAGTCACCCATTGGGCTCGATCATTAGAACGCCTTTCACCACTTTGGAGGATTATTGTGGGAGTGAAAAACTCAAGGGTAATTAAAAAGGTTGGTTAGGCCAAATTAATTACCTGAGGAAAAAAAACACTCGATGAAAGGACTTCCCTAATGAGAAAGTCCTAGGCAACTAACCTACAATATGATCTATGCAGTCCCACTACATTATTATCCTACGCAGGGGAGTGAAAATTCCAGTTACAAAAAGAAGTGTTGAGGGCAAAATTGCCATGTAGAACCAGTAAGTCTTCAACTTTGTTGCACCATCAGGTACACAGCTTCATGTCACATGGAGTTGATCTCCTAGTTGAAATAGGTGGTCAACAAAGGGTGCACTTTCTCTTGAGTTACCACTTTCTAAGAGCTACATTTTTTCGAACCCCTTTATCTACCTTTTTATTTGTCCTCTTATCATATTTGCAAGTCCCCTTTTATAAGGTTTCAAGGTAGAGCATCACTGCTTGGGACTGGGGCAAGTGCGAAAAAGGTAGAACTCAAGTTTGGACTGGCTTTTGAGAGTCCTTTGATATTATTTCTTTCTTTCTTTAGCATCATTCTTTTATTCTTTTAGCAACAACTGCAATCAACCGCTAGGCCTTCAACCCCTCTTCTCATGAGAGAATGGACCATGACCCATTACTGAATTTTAGTACATTGTGACAGGCTCCATGATGGAAAATGTTAAGTATGTTGAGAAACAGAACGTTACCCTTGTGAGGCCCCCCCAGTAGTACCCCTTTTCCCTAGGCGGTGACAACACAGGACTAGGGCACAAATGCTGGCCACCAAGGTGAAAGAAGGAAACAAACATAACTTCTTGAGGCAGTGATCCATTGTCCAACTTCAACAATGATTCTCATCCGCATGCCTAGTAAATTAATCACAACACTTTGCATGAAAGAAGGACTAACATACCTCATGGTGACGCTGGCTTACCACATCCCATACACTGGTTTGACTGGATGTGATGAGCTTGGATGATTTGTAGTAGAAAAGGCAATCTGAGGGGAGTTGTTGGGCTACTATCTATGCACATGTTGATCATCATCATGATCTAGATCATTGTCTCCATTGCGGGCCATGAGACATGATCTCCTCAAGTTACCCCTAGGTGAGAAGGGGTAACAAGTCCTATGCTTAATAATGCATATCTAAAAAAAGGACTAAGGAATCAAAGAAAGAAAGAAAGAAAAATATCAAGTTAGAAACACCTTTAAACAATGAAGCACATCTTCATAAGAAGACCCTGTTGACCACCTATTTCAACTAGGTGTCAACGTCATGTACCATGAAGATATGTATCTTGTGGTACCATAGGTTTCAAGACTTATGGCTCAGTAGGGCAATTTTGCCCCCAACACTTCTTTCTATGTACATAGAATGTCTGCTCCCTTGCGTGGGATAATTTTGTAATATGTTAGCATGGATCAATTTTTATTTAGTTGCCTAGGACTTTATCATTAGGGAAGTCCTTTCATTGAGTGTTTTTTTTCCTCAGGTAATTAATCTTGCTTTTTGGCAATTTTAATTATCCTTGATTTTTTCATTCAATAATCCTCCAAAGTGGTGAAAGGTGTTTTAATGAGGGAGCCCATTGGGTGACTAAGGTCTAAAGATGTTGTAAATGACCATGCTAGACATCTCCTAGAGTCTTGCGTAATTTTGTTAAGTTTTGATAGGATTTTTTAATAATTAAACTTTTTCGTAAATTGGAAATTTTAATTATTTTTGATGAAAAATGTAAAAATTTGGTCCTTATGGATTTTGTATAGGGGTGTGAGTGCTCAAATCAAATGGCTTATGACCCCCTACACCTTTGGACCAAATTTCAACTCAATTGCACAAGTTTTGCTAGGTCATTGTCCATGAGGAGTCCAAGTCAGTCAAAAGTCAGCAAATAATTGGCTAAGGTAAAAAAGCCAAAAATTGTAAAAATGTCTAAAGTCATGAGAGAGAGAGTGGGGAAATGATTTCTAATGGATTTCCTAAGTTGGAAAAGTGAAAATCCACTTAGAAGACCCCCCCATGCTAAGTCAACAACCAAAAGTGAGTCTCCCTAGTGAAAAGTGCGTCCCCTTTCCTCATGAACTTAAGGGAAAGTAAAAATTAAAGTGAAAAAAGTGCCAAAACCCTAAGTGCGCCCTTCATAAACCTAACCTCATATTTGAACAAGTGGAAAGGGGTTTTCCCCCTTCACATCTCACCCCTCAAACCCTAACTCACTCCAAAACCCTAAAAGTGCACCCTCCTTGACTTGTTCTTTCTCTCTTGGATGGGTAACACTTGTAATTCATCCAAGAGGGGTCTCTCCTCTCTCCCTCATATAAAATGAATCCCTCCCTCCTCATTTGGACATCAGTTTTTCACAGCAACTTTATTATGCCAAAATCTCTCTTCACTTTCTCTCATTCTCTCCCATTTTCTCTTGTAATTTTTGGTGCCATTTGGTAACCTTTCTTGGAGCAATAAAGTGAAGTTTTGGAGGATCTCTTGGTGTTCTTGGTGCTTTTGGCTTCTCTTGTATGGTATTTTCTCTTGGTGAAGTAACATTGTAGATTTTGTTTATCTTTGTTCCACATTGTTTTACTTGAAGAACCCTAAGAAAAGTATTTTTCTAGGGATAAATCTGTAGTAGTATTGCTATAGGTTTATGTGATTTTCTTTTATTAGTGTTTGCAAAGTATTTTGCAGGCCTTTTAAAAGTGTTGTCATCCTTATACACACCTACAAGCGTGGAGAAGTCTCCAACTCACTTGGTGTGTCCTTGGAGGCACAAGCCTAAGTCCAAACCCACTGTCACGTCTACTTGGACTTCTTCCGTCTAGGGTCACTCCTAGGGAAGCCAAGGGCGGTAGACTCTACTTAACTATGTTAAGTTGATTAAGTGATATAGGAGTTAATTTTAATTATTAAGTTAGGGAGACCTAACCTATATGACAAGCAACAATGCAATGCAAAGCTTCAATGACAAACAAACTTCTTTACCTACAAACTCAATTAAGACTAGTGCCTAAAGATGGGTAAAATGGAGTCAATGAAAACTAAAGAACAAGTATACAATTAAATGAATTAATCACAATGAAATAAATGATATAATCTACACTTTAAACAATTATGAAATGAGATATACAAATGAAATATGTTGAGAACAAATATACAATGGAACTAACAACTTAGATAAATGCACAACTATACAAAAGAACTAAAGAATAAATAGATCCAATATACAATGAAGCATAAGATTATCCACAAAGAAAGTAACTTAAAATAACTTGGAAGCAATTGAGAGATGCACAACTTTGAAAGTAAAATGCCCAAATAGAGGTAGTGCGCAACCTTAGAGATATGTAACTTGAAAGTAGATGCGCCCAACTTAGTAAAGTAATTCGACTTGCAAAGTGGATGAATGCTTTGAAAAGTAAATTGCATGAAAGTAAACTTACACAACTTGTGTTATGATGATTAAAATTGAAAAGTAAAGGTTGTGTAGGTAGGTTTTTAGAAGAGTTTTAAACCTTAGTTAAACTAGGTGAGGATGCAAGCCTAGACTATGTGTCTACCCCTAAACTCTTACCGCTTTGACCAAAATGATTGCTGGGTGCTCAAGAAGAAGGACAAGCAAGGTCCTTCCCTAGCTCMGYAGGTCAATCCGGAATGCTTGGGTGCTCAAGCAGGGAGGACACTGAGTGCCTTGAAGCTGTCCCCGACTTCCACCCCCTGTAGCTTCCACAAGTCACCCTTTTTGATGGTGAAAGTTGCATCAGTTTGGGTGCCTAGTTAAACTAGATATGATTACTTTMTCAACAACAAATGACTTRCTCCCCTAATTAATCTAGGTGTGGTTACTTCTCAAATAAMAAAGATATTAACAAATTATACAAGTTATACAAGCCTTACGATATTGCATGGATTGGCTAGGTCAAATCACTTTGCGAGGTGTAGGCAAAAAATGAATTAAAACAAGTGAATTGACTTGGAAAAATAAAATAATTGCACCTAGCCTCACAACCTTGCCTTGAGGACAAGTGGGGCAAACAAGAAAGCATGTAAAGACTTAGCAACCTCAACAAAGGCACAAGGAGGAGGACAAACCTACCGATTTTGTGCCAAAGTGGGTATGAAAATAAAAGATTAATTTTAAAAAATAAAACAAATAAATCTAGCGACACAACCTTGCCTTAAGGACAAGTGGGGAAAATAATAGATGCATAAAACATAAAACTAATCCTAGCCTTACGATTTTGCATGGATTGGCAAGGCCAAATCACTTTGCAAGGTGTAGGCAAATTAATTACTAACAAAATAGAAAATTACTTTTAGAGGAGAAGGAAAGCCCAAGAGACTCTCCTGGGATGCTTACAATGTTGGAAAGAATTGAGAGAAGAAGGGGGTTTTGAAACCCCAACTTGGGAGGCTCTTTTGGAGTGTTTTGAGCCCCAAAATGGGCAGCACCTCCCCTTGTTCTGGCGAGAATCTGCAAAAAACAACAAGCTAATGCTTGCTGGAAATGCTGCAAAAATACTTGAAAATACTTAGTAATTTCTGTTAGTACAAAACATAAATTTATATGTGAAAATCTGAACAATAAATGCCTATTTTAATGCTATTTTCAGAACATGAAATGCCTCAAGTCCATAGAGAAAGATGAAGGAAAAGAGCATAAATTTTTGGAGGCTTATGTTGGCCCAACAAGTAAATTTTCAGATCTGAAATCTACTTGTTTGAGCACCTTGGTGACCTGCAAATGGTGCCAAACTTGCTACAAACCAGTCAAGAGGTGAGTAAATCCAATAAACAAGTAAAATACTTTACTAGTTCTATTAAAACTACCTCACTAAAACAAGTAGAAATACTTCTACTTATTCTACCAAGCAAAATACTTTGCTATGGATCTCTTAATCTAGGCAAGTAAACAAGCAAAAACATTAAAAACAAAACAATATCACCTCAATAATATTTTTTATAACATCAAGAAGACTCCCAATGCCAAGATGGTGTTCCTCCAAAGCTTCCTTTATTCATAAAAAAAATGCATGCAAATACTTGCAACAAAACTAGAAGAAATGGGAAAGAGAGAGAGAGTGGGAGAGATTTGGGCATAGTGGAGTTGCTCTGAGAATCAATGTCAAAAGAGGAGGGGGTAGGCTTTGTTTTATACTTGGGAGAGGAGAGAGACCCCTCTTGGATGAGCTCCAAGTGTGACTCACCCAAAAGAAATGATCATCTCAAGGAGGGGCACACTTTTAGGGTTTTGGTAGTGCTAGGATTCGAGG
This sequence comes from Picea mariana, assembly GCA_032191745.1. Taxonomy (NCBI): domain Eukaryota; kingdom Viridiplantae; phylum Streptophyta; class Pinopsida; order Pinales; family Pinaceae; genus Picea; species Picea mariana. The sequence goes on from JASDQU011509136.1 coordinate 54,091, forward strand.
GTTGAGTGTGGAGAGGGGGGAAACACCTTTTAACTCACCCAACCACTAAGTTAGAACCTTAGGGGGGCGCACTTAGGGTTTTAGGTGGGTTTGCTTTTTAATTTTATCTTTTGGCTAAGCCATCCACCAAGGGGGGGTGCACTTAGGGTTTTAGGTGGGTTTGCTCTTTAATTTTATCTTTTGGCTAAGCCAACCACCAAGGGGGGCACACTTCTCTTAGGGAGAAGGTGACTTGAGGTTGTGGCTAAGCAAGGGGGGTTGGTTTAAGTTAGAAAATTACCTTTTTAACTTAGCAAAAGGTTTAGGAAACCTCTCCCACTCTTTCTCATGACTTTTTGCTCATTTTACAATTTTTGACATTTTTACTTAGCCAAATTAACACAATTAATTGCTGATTCAAGACTGCTTGGACTTCTCATGGACAATGACGTAACAAAACTTGTCCAATTGAGCTGAAACTTGGTCCAAGGATGTAGGGGGTCTTTTGTCATTTGTTTTGAGTACTCATACCCCTATCAAAATCCCCTAGGACTAAATTTAATTAAAATGATCATTAAATGGGTAATTTTGATAAATTAAAAAAAACTATTTAAATTTGACGGAATTCCGCAAGACTCTAGAAGATGTCTAGCATGGTCATTTACAATATTCCTAGACCCTAGTCACCCATTGGGCTCGATCATTAGAACGCCTTTCACCACTTTGGAGGATTATTGTGAGTGAAAAACTCAAGGGTAATTAAAAATTACCTGAGGATAAAAAACACTCGATGAAAGGACTTCCCTAATGATAAAGTCCTAGGCAACTAACTAAAATATGACTCATGATGACTCATTACATTATTATCCAACGCAGGGGAGTGGACATTCCGATTACAAAAAGACGTGCCGGGGGCAAAAATTTTCTTGTAGAACCAGAAGTCTTCAAAAAAAGTTGTACTCCAAGGTACACAGCTTCATGGTACATGGAGTTGACCCCTAGTCGAAATAGGTGGTCAACAAAAATATCTCACTTTCTTGCCTCATTGTGTAGCAAGGGTTTATAGTTTTGCAGGTTGCCAAATCTTGGAGGAGGAACCCCAAAGGCTTCATTTCATTCCATATAATTTTCTATTTTAATTTCAGCCTTCCATTTACTTATTTTCTGCTCATATTATTATTCAAATCTTGCTAAAAAATTCAATCTTTAAGTTCAGATTTTTTTTTGTAAATATTTCTGTACATATGATAACTCAAAACTAACATTTTGTGGTGATTTTTAGCATTTTTCAGCAAGCTTTCTTTGCTGTTTTATGTAGGTTTTCATCATAAAAAGAGGAGGTGCTGCCCAAAATAGGCTACTAAAATCTCAAGACA
>JASDQU011509137.1:0-22566 GCA_032191745.1 Picea mariana
TGGGCAAACTGTGTTGATGAGAGAAAAAGCACCAGTGGAGGAGCATTCTTTCTGGGTGACTCACTAGTTGCATGGCTTAGTAAAAAGCAAGGATCTATTTCATTATCCACTATAGAGGCAGAATACATTGTTGCTGCTACTTGCTACACACAAATCTTATGGATGATACAAACTCTTGCAGATCTAAAGGTAACTTACACTAATCCTATTCCAATTCATTGTGATAACACCAGTGCCATTAGTGTTTCCAAGAATCCTATTCTTCATTCCAAGACTAAGAATATTCCAATCAAGTACCATTTTCTCAGAGAACAAGTTACAAATAGAATTGTTCAACTGAATTATATACCTTCTACAGAACAGATTGCTGATATCTTTACTAAACTATTAGCAGCGACCCCTTTTAAATACCTTCATCGAAAGTTGGGGGTTATAATCTCTTGTGTTTAACCTGTTCACCTGGTCAGGGGGAGTACTTATTGAATATCTGGTGTATTCCCAAGATGCTTATAGTCGACAGGGGGAGTATGTTTTGCAACAGATCAGAAGAAGAATGTTTCTTCTTTGACATTGATGTCAAAGGGGGAGAAAAGAGTTCGGGAGAAGAGATCCGAATGCATGTGGGTGCTTGTATTGCCATCAATGCCAAAGGGGGAGATTGTTGGCAAATATTTAACGGACAAAGAATGGAAAATATTTAACAGAAAATGAATGCTTGTCATTGATGGCAAGTACAGTAGTGAAGATGGCATGAGCACAGGAATCGACAGGAAAACAGAAGATAAGTTCAGGAAGGTCAAATGATCGAAGGCAACGTAACATTGATCAAGTGATCGAAGACCAGTAAAGTTTGAGAAGAATCTCTGATCGTTGGATTCCATTCAAAATTCCCAAAAGAACAAGGGTCGTCAGATCTGAATGTAGATAAGAAGAGATCATTGAAGAGGAGGACACATCTCAGCCGTAGATCCAAGTGCAGGATCCGACCATCATTGGATCAAGAAGAACCCGCACGTCCTTTAAGGTACAAGGAGAATCGGGCGTAATCGCGATATGCAAAATAGTGATGTAATATAAGCTGTCAGATCAAGGTTTGATCTGGACCATTGATTCCAGTCCATGTCGGGGTTTTGAGGATTGCATGTTGGAGATGTCAAAGAAACAATGCAACAAGAATGCCAATTTAGTGATATGCGAAATTGCAATTCAATCGCAGCTGTTGAATCAAGCTCAGATCTGGACCGTTGATCTAACTCCATGTCAGAGTTTTGGGGATAGAGAATTGGAGATGTCAAAGTTTATTAACATCAGGAATCCCGATATCGCGATATGAGAAATCACGATTTAATCGCAGTCGTTGAATAGAGATCAGATCTGGACCGTTGATCAAAATCCATATCGGAATTTCGCAAATCACAACATAGAGAGGCAAAGAACCCAATGCATCAAGAATGCCAAAATTGCAAAATCACGATTCAATCATAGCCGTTGAATCAAGATAAAATTTGGACCATGGAATCACTAGACATGTGGCAAGTGATCAAAATTTCGTTGACTTGGGGTCAATGGAGCATAGTGTCAAAAATCACGAAACGAGAAATCGCAAAAGTGCTTTTTGTATAGGCGCTTGGTTATGACCATAGTCATATTGGGGAAGGAGCTAGTGCAAAAAAGTTCTGTATCGAAGTTTTGGGGATTGCAACATGGAGAGGCAAGAAAACGATGCAACAAGAATGTCGATATCGTGATATGCAAAATTGCGATGTAATTGCAACCGTCAGATCAAGAAGTGATCTAGACCGTTGAACTGTTTTCTTCACGGAGTTTCGTGGATCAGGATTTGGAAGTGACAAGAACATTGAACATCAGGAATGTCGAAATAGCGATATGCGAAATCGCAGAATGATCTGAACCGTCAGATCAAGTGTTGGTCGGAGGGTTACTGTTCTCTCTCATAGTTAACTCCTCAGTTTCGAATCTGTTAGCGAAATGGACTCATGATTTCCGATTAGTTGGCATTTCAGTTGCTTAGACAGTTTTCATCTTTTTGCCTAAGGAGTTGGGAAGTTGAACCACCGTGTAGGTGTGTATAAAAGTAGATGAGACAGACTGTGTGTGTTTTGTTGTTCTGTATAAGAAAAGAATGAAACTGTAAGAAAATAAAGTGAGAGGATGCATAGGAGGAGATTGAGCATATGTGCAGTGTGAGATGAAACGCAAAGTAGAATAACAGAACAAGTTGAAGAAGAGCAGAATGAGTGAACGAGTTGATGCAGAGCATACCTGCTGAATAGACAGAGGAAGAGAAGAGAAGCAGAATAGTGTGTAGAAGACCAGATTTACAGAACAAAGAAAGATTGGTAAGAACTGATTTATCTATAAAGTTGATTATTTATTTAGCGATTCATATTCTAGGGAGGTTGGGAGGTGCTCAGGAGGAATGTTGTCCTCAGAGGTTCAAGTGGGAGCTTGAACACAAGAAGTTGTAGCTTCCATCTGGTTGCAGCCAGAGAAACCAGGGTGATAGGGTGGTGCTAGGGAGAACAAGTGTTCTCTGTTATACAGGTTGGAGCCTATGTAACTAGAAGTTGGTGCTTCCATCCAGTTGGTGCTGGAACATATAGGGAGTTGGTGCTTCCTTCTAGTGGGTGATAGAGAAACCAGGGAGTTGGTTCTTTCTTCTAGTGGGTGCTAGAGAAACCAGAGAGTTGGTGCTCTCAAACAAGTTGTAGCTTGTAAAACAAAGGTAGCTGCCTCACATTGAGTTGGTGCTCAATTAAAGATGTTGTACAGAACATAAAAGACTGCCTATCATTTCGAAGAAGAAGAGGTTTTCTCCCTTTATGGGTTTCCTCGTGAAAATATGTCTCTGTGTATACCTTATGTGTGATTGATGCTTTCTACTTTTAATGTCCATATGCTGTATAATGTTGATGATCACTTGAAGAAAGATTAAGAATATTTTAATAGACTTAAAATTGTTTAAGCTCAAATACAACTGATTCACCCCCCCCTCTCAGTTGTATTAGTAATTTCAAGAGAATCTTGTTTGTTTGATTGGCCTTCAAGAGGAAGGAATGGGATACCATGGAATATGAAAGGCACTAGCAAAGAATGAGAAGTGAGTAGGTTGTTGGAGGTATTACCCATTTATAGTAGAAATAAATGATGCTACCCAGAAAGCAAAAGTGATACCCATGTTGGGAAATGACAATTCCAAAATGCACAGAGACAATACTCTCAATTATCAAAGCTCATATTCCTAATTGGAATTGACAACAAGGAGAAGGTTTCAAGCATTCTCAAGCACACTCTTGTAGCATAAAGGAGTGCTCAATTAAAAATCATGATAGGGCGAGGAGTAATGATTAAATAAGGGTAGAAGGAATTATTATTCTTGTTGGTTGAGTAATTTCATATCCAAAGAGCTCAAGCACTGAAGGAAGAGTAACAAAGTTCCATGGTCAAATACCAATTATTTTATAGTCCATGATAGAGCTACTCATAGTTCATGGACAACATTGAAGCACCCAAAGCACATTTGTAATTTGATGATCTGAAACTCTAACAAAAAAATGACAAATCCATTCCTTGCTAGATTTTCCCAAGTTAGGTTTTCTAGGGTAAATTCTATGTTTGATGGCTTGATTATTGTTTTTCGTTGTTATCTAAATGACCTGCAATATATTTCCGGCATGTTTTGTTGATATGAGATGATAGACTAAACTCTACATGAAAAACAACCATTAAACAAAGCCTAATTTGTAATGCAAAACTTAACATGATATTGCAAAGCATAAGAATAACAAATAAACATGTACCAACTAGTTAAACCCCATTGAATGAAGCATATTCTCATTATAAGTAAGGACATTCCTTTTAAAGGCGATTCAAAGATATGTTATGACAAATTGTAAATCGGGATGCCCTAGACAATTTATAGATCCTTTATTACATATGTAATGCTTCATTTTAATATATATTGAAATCATTTGTTACATATTTCCCTCATTATTGTGTTTTAAATATTTTTAATTTAAAATTATTTTATTAGTAATTTAATTTTATATTGTTTATAAATTCAATCACATAAAAATAATAAAAGTAAATATAAATATTAACATTAATATTAGTTAGATTTATAACGTAATTATAATAAATTATTGATGATGATGATGATTAATGTCCACTAAGACCGAATTGGTCTATCAGACCTTAGGAGGGTAAGTGATTACTTGTGATTCTTTAGAATTTTGTTTATGTGCTTGAAAAGCATTAAGAGAAGCTTTCCAAAATCACCATACTTTTGTTGAGTTAAGAGGAAGGTTGGTAGTGTGACAAATATTTTGAAAATGAGATCTAATATGGGTATAGGCTAGACAATATAAGAGAAAGCAATTTTCATCTTCAACCTTCTTAGTGTCACAAAGGTGACACACTCTTTCATCCCATGACATTTTAGGAATTAATCAAAGCCCAGTTTCACTATGGAGCTTGTGAGAATTTGTTCTTATCTTAGCAATGTTTATTTTTTCCTTTACACTTGGCAAAACAGATAGATAAATTTGATCTTCTATATTAGGGTTGATTACATCCTTATAATACCTTAATTCCTTTTTTTCCTCTAACTCTTTATCACACCACATTTTCTCCTTAAATTTTGATTTGACAATTTTTTAATAGTATATTTATTTTGCAAAATGGTGTCTCTCATGATTCCCCAATAGTTTATCCAAGACCGGGCATCTATATGCCATCCTCGCTTGACTTGATGGTGGTTACGATTCAATTTTGAAGCAATTTTAGGAAGCCTCTTGTCTTCCATGTTGTTTAACTTGTTCTTATACAATAGGTATCTAGTCATAGCCATGCTCTCAATGGGTGAGAGGTTTGTTTCTAAGAGGAGGATGGGATAGGGCGTATTTCCTTTAATTTTGAGATTACAGGTTATAAAATTATTTTTTATTTGCTCCATATTTCTCTAGGATTCATGAGAGATACGACAGCCCTAGACTTCACATCCATAAAGAATAACATGTGTAACAAGAGTCTCAAAGAGGAGTTATTTCTTATCCCAACTCCAAAGATCAACTGATTTAAATTATTATTATTATTTATAATTCAATGTTCTTGTTCTTATTCTAATTATTAATTTAATGTTATAATAAATTATTATTATTAATATTATTTATAATTTATCAAAAAACTAAGGGAAAAAATATATATTTAATAAAATATAAATTTAGAAAAATATAATTTTCTCCACATTAAAAATGTAATCACATTGCCTCCACCTATATAAGGGGGAAATTTTAAACATCTATGAAATAGCTTGGATACATACCATCCTGTTGATGGGTCTTAAATCCCTTGACTCAACAATAGGAACCAAACTTGCCACCAAGGCCCAATTAGAATCTGCAACATTTGAAATTGAATGGTTCTCCAGATCTTGCGATTCTGCCAATTTATCGATGGGATTTGTGTTTTCTTGTGAAGGCTCTCCATTTAGTTAGGACAGTTATTTCTCTGTATTTCTCTTGGGTGGGGCTGGTATGAGAGATGCAAGCCAGTATAAACCAACTTGACAAATAACAGGACAAAATTTTTAACTATTGGGAGGAGGTCGAGCTTGGGATAACTCGTTGCTCAAACATGCAGACAATGATCCTATGCCAAAGGGCCTAGTACTAATACATTAACCAAATGAGCATCCAATTACTGTCTGAGAGAAACTAATTAACAGAAAGAAAACACATATGTAATCAGGATCACGGTAAGAAAAATAATTCATCTACCATAACATTCATCACATAACAGCACAATGATTTATCTTCATCATTAAGCAAAGAACATCAAAACATTGCACTAGATAACTTGACAATAGAATTAATTGCTCTTACTCATTTATTGCATCATTCATGGAACATGATAGGAAGTAATTCTTCTCCAACTCCAATCACATACATATGATGAAAATAACTTGTCTTTGGTCCAGAAGGACTTCTCAATTCATAGCAGTCTCAAAATAATTATCAACAACCAAAAAGAAAGAGTTCTTACAACAACCATCGACCTTTGTTCATTGGTCGATGTCCCTATTTATAATATAAAGTTTTAAATATAATTAACGACTAAATATAGTTCAATCCAAACAAAAATAGCCACATGGCGTGGTCATTCAACGGTTTCTTTAACAGTCCACCCAAGATGTCTCTTGAAAAGGGTGACTTCTTTCATATTCAGACCAACTGATAAATAGATCTTCACAAGTTTGAGCCCATGGGAATCTATGATGTTCCTTTGGGGCAGCATATACTCCTCTAATATCCACTACGTGCACTTGGTACTTTACCAAACTGGAGTTCAGTCGTTGCAACATGGCTTGAGCTCTGATCAGGCATTCTAAAAATTGTTGCACTTTCCCTAGTTTTGCATCGATGACCTTTTCACACTCTTTGGCCTATATCGAGTCTTTCTCAGCATGTATCTTGAACACGTCACTCAGGTTGATAAATTCATCAGGGGTGTCAAACTCAGGGAGACTGACATCCTTCATCACTGTATTAATTTTACCCCGGTGTTTTTGTCACTTGGCCCATTGTTCTTGGATTTATCGATGTGGGTCTCGGGACATCTTAGCCCATTACTCGACCAATTTCTTCATGCGGTCAAGACTTCTTTTGCCTACCAGCCAAATTCCATGTCTTTCCTTTTCTCGACCTTGCTGAACTACCCCAATATATTCGAGCCTATCTACCGCTTGATGTTCTTTTTCATGCCATCGCTCCATCTCCTTGCACATTGCGAGTGCCATGAGAGTGTCTTCTTGGAACTCGACTAAATTTATGGTCAACAAATGTCTTTCTTTCTTGAACTCGTCATACACTCAGTTGAACTCACTTTTTAGATACACAACGGTTTGCGTAGCTATCTTGTAGTACTCATCCATGTGGCGCAAGTGTTTGAGATCCTTTAGGGTGGTGGCTAATTCATTTTCATCCCTCCTAGCTCTATCATGGGTGGCATTAGAGAGGGATTTTCCCACACTAATTAGTTTAGATGCACGAGCGTCTTCTATGTTGATTAAGCTCTCCTTTGTAGTTACTAAGATGGAGTGATCCAAGGTGATCCTCCTCTTTTTTTCCATCTTTTAAACGATAGCCTTTCTCTTTTGATCATAGGAGATTGCATAGATGTTCACTACCTTGTCTACCAGGTCTAGTATCTGTTGATCGTCCCATGTGAGGTTGTTTCCTAGCTTCCCATAGTGTATATATTTTCGAGAGTGGGCTCTCGAACTTCCTCGTTCAACTTTGTAGATCCGACCTCTATGTATTGGGCAGAATAGAGGTGTCAGGTATAGAATCCTTACTTACTTACTTTTCGACCGTAGAAATATCGACTTCCTTTTGTGGAGGTTCGCCACTCGGGCCTACATCTGTTTCTAGTTCATTGGACTCCCTTGTGTTGAGGTCACCTTCAACTTCCATTTCCTTTTGTGAGACCTCCTTTTCACGAACCTCGGGCCCAGGGGAAGAGGTTTTCTTGAGACCTGGGGAAGGGGTTTTTTCGGACCTTCTTCCTCTTGGACGCACACTGGGGTACCATGAGAGGGCTCTGGGCTCTCATTGTCTCTCTATATATGTATAAGTGTGCTCAAGGGATTGGGCACTTGTGTTTCTATTGACACCTGGCCTATCTCTGATTGAGTTGTTCCTCCTTCCGAGGGATTGATCAGTGATGTTATGGATTTAGGGTTCCCTAACCCATTGGTGTTGTCTAGAACTGTGGGACCAAGATCTCTTGACTTTGTCGGGACTATTTGGATGGTAGTTGAAATCCCCGATCTTATGGAAAGGTATGGGTCATCCTGCATCCGCTTCATTAGTAGCTGAGTTTGTTGGTATAAAAGTGTGTCCCTTTCTTGTACAGTTTGATATTCGAGGAGATCCCTGATTTGTACCGGGGATTCCTAATGAGCTCCCACAGCCTCAATGTCTTCTTGGGAATCACTTATTCCTTCATCCAATTCATATGCCGCTACTCCTTCAAGGTGTCAGATAATTTCTAGAATTTCCTGCTCCAAAAATGTTGCCTTCTCTTCGTAGTTCATAGCTCTAAACTTGGTTGCTCGAGGATCAACTTTTCTGGATGCCACCTCATTCCAGTATTGAGCATTCTCAGTGAAAATTTCATCCTCGAACCGGTCATGGGAATAGGGCCAACAGCATGATACCTGTGACATGTGATCTAGGACCAATCCCTTGGGATCATGTTTGCGAAATTGGCCAGTTTGGAACCGAAATTCCAATTGTCCTATCCCAAGTTGTTTATCATGTGTGGTGTCTTTGAACATGTAGAAGCCGCTATGAAACACATAAGGTATGAAAGCCTGCTTCTTATATTTTACTAAAGTTGCATTGTATCCTTACAGGATGGTTTGATAGCAAATTTCCCCTAACACTAGCCGGTCAGGAACATAAATGGGCAATAAGTGGGGTGCCCCTATGGCGCCGAAAACCTTGATTTAGGTTTCTCGTTCATCTAAATACCACTGACCAATTTTGGATATAACCTTCTTTGACTCATCTGACAATCTAGGGCATTATTTCCTGAAGATCAAGAAGTAAATGCGTGTAATAAACTGATCACAGATAACAACATAGGATTTCTTGTACCTGTTTTCCCATAGGATATTGAAGTATACATGAACCATGATCTTTGAAGAGTGCCAATTCAGGTTCATCCCATCCAAAGCATTCTTGGCACAAATGATGTCAAGTAGATATGAGGCCATGTAGGAGTCAGGGCTATCTCCCTCCTTCGACACCTGAGCCTGTCTTATGTAGGTGCTTATCTATTTGGAGATGATGGCACCCCAATTGAAACCTGTACCTGAAATGGCGACTATAAAAGCTAGAGGCATCCAAGCCTCTGAAAATCGGGAGCAATCCTTCTCTCCATGTAGTCTACAGAGAAGAGACATGAGGTATATGTATGGTTCCCTAAGATTAGCCATTGGATGCCAGCCAACAGTCCGGTGTATGAACTTTTTGTCTTCCCTCCACCAAGACGCCATGATTTTGCTGGTATCATGCGATGCATAGAAACTTAGAACAAAATCAGTGCTCAAGGTTTCTCTAGACTCATTGAGCTTGTAGTACCTCTGAATGTCTGATGGCAGGAAGGCCCCTACACATTCACTGTTATCATCATTAATCAAACATTTTTGTTCATTAGCATGATCAATGAGCCACTTCAAGAGCTCAATGCAAGGGAACACTAGAGACTAGCTTGCCACCATGTGAAAATAATCCCTATGAATATTCAGGAGGACCTCGTCATCGATCTTCCTTGTATCAGGACCATTGTGCGGGGTATATTCAAAGGGTTCTTCTTTCTTGATTTTCTTAAACACTTCTTCACAACGAGGAAAAGTTGTCTTGGCTCCAGTACTCGCCTATGTATCTCCGAACGGTGGGGGTTGGTCAAAGGGATCCTTGGTGATCGTCTTAATAATAGACACCGGCTTGGTAGTGAATTCTAATTGTCTTGCAACTGCTGGGGAGGATCCTTATCCTCCTTCTGGTTCTTGTATCTTCAGTGCTCTTGGCAATTTTCTAGTGGAGGGATTCTTCGGAGGCATTGTCCCTGCAATTAAAACTACCTTTTAAACACGTATATAGAGCAGTGTTGGGTGAGAACATATAAAATGAAGCGTAAAACTGTAAATGGACCCATACCTGTACTGCTTGCTAATATAATTGTTTAATACTCACTAGACTTTGCAAGCTTCCTATGGACTATTAGCTTCGCTCTTCGGTCTATTCTAAACTTCTTGTTGCACAGAATGGGATCATACACAATGACTCAAAAAGAATATAAATGGGAGATACTATCAATCATACCAATTAGTTAATACAAGGAGTGAATGCAGATTCAAAATAAACCACTATCATATTTCTACAGATAAATCTTAACTGGTCGATGGAAGAGGTGGGAGGAGGATGCATTGTATCGGTGGGTTTAACGGTTCCTTTTTTATTCGTGCATGAATTAGTAACTAATGCACGATCTTACGAATTAACTAATAGTTTTGAATGTGGCGTACTTGACACGGTTATGGGTTAAATGTCTCGTCACGTCACATCACCCCGAAGTATAGATTGGGGATCGGCTACTATCAGAGTGTATACTTATATTGACATCTTGTTGATTAAACTTTCGATGCCGATGATATTGGGGTTGGTGATCGGGGAAAGTTCAGGTACACAACTTCTCGGTGGGCCTTCATCTTCATGAGATTTTTCTCGTCGAAAATGTTTTGGGTGTCAGTGGTTGGCGGTGCCACTTTTCCTTTCGCATGGTGTGTACTATTACATATTTATGCCGAAACCGAACGGATCGGTCTTCGGAAAAATCTTTCCCAAGGTTTATTCGTAGGAAAGAAACACTCTCATCAGTTGATGCCGATGAAGGTCGACACTTGGCTACTTTGACTTCCCAAATGATTTTCACCACCTTTAACTTATTCCGATATCGAATCTCTCAAGTGAGTTGGGGGGAAAATATGGGTCGCTGACTCCTTGAGTAGTAATTAAGTCTCTTTTAGAGTTAAGATGATTCTTTGTTGCATGTTCAAGCAATCTTTAATTAATTCAATCATGAGACATATAATATAAGTGAAGGTATCGGTTTCACTGGGGTTAAAATAGTCAATGCTAAAGATCGAGTGGTACCCCCAAAAGTAAATGGTCATAGACCTTTTAGGATGTGTTGATTACTCAACAAATGGTGATTCACTGGGCGAATATGGAATCTCTATTCCTCTTTCGTTTCCCTTGAGGTATTACTGAACCACAAAGTAGATATCCCTGATACTTCCTTTATTCATATTGATCAAGGTTGTTATTATTATTATTATTATTATTATATATATATATATAGAGAGAGAGAGAGAGAGCTATCATTATTATTATTTATTTATTGGAAGTATTATTTTAGGGCTTGGCCATTTACTGGGAGGGCATCAGGTTCCCCCCTCAAATTTTGCAACAGATAGGTACCTGCCCCAATCTTCTCGGCCACCTGGAAAGGTCCAAGCCATAGGTTCTGAAACTTAGAATGTTTCCCTTTTGGTTCATTTTCCCTATCCCACTTCAAGACTAAATCTCCTACCTCAAAACTCTTTTCTTTAGCCTTATTCTTATCAGACCACCTTTTCACTATCTGTTGATGAGCTAAGAATTTTGACTTAGCCTTTTCTCTCTCTTCTTCTAGCATGAGCAGAGTGTTGATTCTTTGTTGCATGGACGAGGATGGTTCCTCATTAGAATCTTGGGCCAATTGGAGAGATGGCAGATAATGCATGTTCGAGAGGATGGCTTCCTATCCGTAGACTAGAAAGTATGGGGAATTCCCTATAGCTTCTTTGGGTGTGACCCTATCAACCCATAGGGAATTAGGGAGTTGGTTATGCCAATTTCTTGGTTATCTGCAACCATCTTCTTTAGTATCCTTACCATGTTTTTATTAGTTGATTCTGCCACACCATTTCCCTGAGGGTAGTAATTTGCGAAGTACTTGATTATGATTCCTTTTTCAAGAGAAAACTTTGTCAATAGGGTAGAGGAGAAATAAGTTGCATTATCAAAGACCAAAATAAAGGGGACTCCAAACCTTGTGATCAGTTGTTGTTCTATAAATTGGACCACTACTTTCTCATTTACATGAGTCAGAGGAATGGCCTATGCCAATTTTGTAAAATAGTCAGTGGCAGTAAGAATGTACTTGTGTAGTTTTGAAGAGCTAGGTGTAATTTCTCCTATGATATCCAACCCCCACTGCTCAAAAGGCCTAGAGAGAGTCACAGGGTGAAGTGGGACTGCTTCGCTTTTCTCCTTTCCAGTTCTTTTTTGACAAGTCTTAAAGTTCCTAGCATGGGTATGAGCATATTTGAGCAAGGTGGGCCAGTAGTAGCCGGCTCTCAGAATCTTATGAGCGGTGGTCTTTCCTGCAAAATGTCCTCCGGCGGGGCTATCAAGGAGTTATTTTAGCACTTTTTTGGCGTCTTCACGTTCAAGGAACCTCAACAATACCCCATCATAGTTGATCCAGAAGAGCACCGAATTTATAAGGCGATATTGCGCAGACTTTAATCTGAGGGCTCTCCTTTCTCTAGGGTTGAGGTTTTTGGGACAATTCCCGTGATGTAGAAGATAAGCCAAATCCTTGTACTAGGAGTCTCACCCTGGGGAAATGTATGCTACTTCACCACACCATAGTGCTATTTCATATTCCCACTCGAAATCTTCATTTACTTGATCCAGGGCTTCGATTGCGAGCTTGCACAAACCTTTCCCTTTTACTAGCTTGGTAGGTTTTTTATCTAGATCAAATTCCTAGGCTATTTCCATCCAATTCCCTCTTCTTTCTCCCATCTCTTGTTGGGTAAATAGGGATCAGAGCGCAAGGTGTGGCACAATCACCTTAGTGTGATTCTTGAGGATGTAAGACCTGAAATCATTTATAGCCTTATAGACCATGTAGGCCTGTTTGTCTATGGCAGGGTAATTAAGTTCAGCTCCTTGAAGATTGGTACTCATAAATGACACTGGGGCTTCATTGTTGTCATCATCCTTCTGAGTCAAAACTATCGCTGGCGATTGGTTGGAGGCAAAAGGGTAAAGGTTAAAGTCTCTATTAAAATCGAGACTTTGCAACACTGGGGCCCGGGATATGGCAGCTTTGATATTTTTGAAAGCATCTTTTCGTTCATCATCCCACCTAAATTCGATGTCCTTGTGAATCATATTTTGTAAGGGTTGGATAATTTCAGCAAAGTTGGGAGTAAATTTCCTCACAAAATTGATTTGCCCGAACAAGGACTGCATAGCTTTCTTGTTATCGGGTAGCGGAAGTTGAGCTATGGCCTTAATACTTTCGGGGTCTATGTGAATCCCTGCTTGAGATATAATGTGTCCTAACAACATCCCTTCCTCAACACCAAAGATAGTTTTCTTGGGGTTCAAATATATACCATATTTTCGACACCTTTCGAAAATATGAGTTAAGTGATGGATGTGTTCTTATCTATTCTTAGAATACACTATTACATCATCTAAATATACTACCATGCACCTATTGATAAGTCCCTGAAAGGCCACGCCCATGGCTCTTTGGAAGGTTTCTCCTACATTGATTAACCCAAAAGGCATACGTTTATGAGCGAAGGTTCCCCATTTAGTTCGGAAAGTGGTTTTCAAACGGTCTTCCTTTGAAACCAACACTTGGTTTTAGCCTAAGAAACTGTCTAGTAGAGAGAATACCTCCAAGCCTGAAATGGTTTGTAGAGTTGCTCCATCGGTGGGACTGGATAATTGTCCTTTTCCAAAACTCTGTTGAGGTTCTGGAAATCTACACATAGTCGGATTTCTCCCGACTTTTTCCTTACTAGAACAAGATTTTCCACCCAGGTGGAATGCCTAACCTGGAAAATAATCTTTGCATCTAGAAGCTTCCTTAATTCCTAATACATGAGAGGTTCTAGGGACGGATGGTACTTTCAGATCTTTTGCTGAAAAGGTTTCATTTTAGGTTTCAATGGGATGGTATGTTGAATAATGCGGTTATCATATGTTTTCAAATCCTTATAGGACCATGTGAAAACATCCCGGTATTGCCTAAATAATTTGAGGTAGGCTTTCCTTTCTTCCCTAGATATAGTTTTGCCAAGATTCACATTCTCTGGGTCCTCTCGGGTTCCACGATTTCTAGTTTCATGGAGGGGGAAAGAGCTACCAATCTTTGTGTCTTTGGGTCCTTTGAATCATTCCTTTAGATCAAACAGATTCTCTAGATTAGCTATCCCTTTCGGGATTGTGTGAGCCTTTGACTTATCCATATGTTTTTCTGTCCGAGGACTAGTATCTATTGGTTTCTCTTGGAATTATTCATCGTCAATAGCAAGATCCTTGAATTTGCCTTGGTTGGTTAAGAATCTTATGATCTTCTCATCTCCCTCAAATACTTTCCAATTAGAAATGTTATTAGGTATTGACACTTTGTAGAGCATCTCTACAGTGAATTGGGAGGATTCATAATCTTCTAAAGGTGACATTCTAGAAGGAGTCATGGCTAAAGAGTCGGCAAGGATATTCTTTGCTCTAGGGATTGTAGTGATATTGAAAGCCTTAAAGCGTTCTATTAACCTATGCTCCTCCTGCTGGTAGCTCTTAAGATGAGAGGAATTGAAGTGTATAGTATTTCTCACTTGTCTAATAATGATTTCAGAGTCTCCAAAAACTTTCAGTTCCTTGACATCGAGATCTATGGCTTTATTTAACCCTTGTATTAGAGCTTCATAATCGGTAGTATTGTTGGTGCACTCGAATTCTAGTCTACAGGACAAGAAATGGTGTTTACCCTTCTGATCGATGAGGATGCACCCTGCTTCTGACCCTTCTTGTGATTTGGATCCATCAAAATAGAGGGTCAAAATTTTTGAACGACAATCACTGATTTCTTTCCCATCACAAGTGTTTTGTTCTCGGACCTTTTCTTCTACAGGTCCTAGCATGGGGTTTTTGCAGAAGAGAGAATATTATGTCAACATCATGGATTCCTCTTGAAAAGGGATCTTAGAGTTTTATGTAAGAAAATCATTGGATAGGAGAGGGGAAAATTTCTCGAAGTGAGAATCACAAGATTAATTTCCTAATATGGGGAAATCAGTAGAGGCTAGTTCATTTGGGGTTTCTAGATTAGTGACCGTATGCTTCAGATATCTCTCCCTATCGATTCTGATCATGTTCCTGTATCCCTTTAGTGGTAGACAAAGGTGTGCCCAGTCTATTCTGAAATATTCGTTATCTTTTCAGACCAATCTCAGCTTAACAATAGCCCATATGCCTCAGGGATATCCACCACAATGATGTCAATCACCTGCACAAAATTAGGATGTGTCACTATCTTAATCATCACATATTTGAGTTCTCCCATGACCTTGACCTAGGTTTTGACCAATTGTATGACATGCTTATCACTTTTGAGAGGGAAAAAACCTAATTTATTACAAACGGCCAAGGACATGACATTAGAAGATGCCCCAGAATCCACCAAACAATTGTGAAGATTCCTATTGAAGACTTCAAATGTCAAAAGGAAAGGTGGTACAAAAGGCCTCTCTTTCCTACCTACTGAGTAGGTGTTTATGGTCAGTTTTCTCGCCAGATCTATTGGGGATTGATTCTTCTTCTGGCCATTATCTGTGGTCGGGTCTTCTACTGATCTCAGAGCTTGCAACAAAAAATCTTTCTGCTGAGGAATCCTACATATGTCCATAACTGATAGATTAACCTTTAGCTTTTTCAAATATTCGACTACATTATAATCCAGTTTGGGGAATTCCTTGGTATGGATGCTTATAGGCTTTTTACCCGGGGAGAAAGGTATTTTTGGGTGATTAGGAGTTAAATTACTCTACGAGGCCCGGGTGGCATCAGTATCTTTTAGCTGGGTTGGCCTTTACTACGTGTCTATACTACCAAAACTTCTGTGGGTTGTTATCAAGACTTAAACAGATCATCTAAAGACACAATCACATCGGGATCCCATATCAGCATGGTTGTGTCTCATGGTGGGTCAGCTTCTTCTTGATTGAAAATATTCATGGCCAAACTTCTTGACTGTTCGGTCAGTGAGACTTCATCCAGAAAATGATTGGCCATTAAATTCATGGCATGGACCCATTGAGGGMATTMTCTTTCAGAGWGGTTCTCYTGGTGATAKGTGYAGAAAGAATCARAYRMAACATTCCCTAGGTCAATGTTTAGGTTGGCTGGGGGAGGTTCAATTGCTTTGAAAGGCTGGTTTCTTTTAAAGAAAGTCTTATAGGGATTTTGGCCTTGGTTTCCCTCCCCTGTGCTTATTTTCATGTCTATAATATCATTTGATAGTTTCTTGACCATGCCCTGCAGATCTTTTATATCTCCATTACCTTTGTTGGGAGTTTGTTCAAACGGTTTCCCCAACGGTCTAGTCAAAAGGAGTCCTCTCCTGGGAGGGGGATGGCTTTCGCTTCTCACTAGAGAGGCTTGGAATTCTTTACATCCTTTCATCTGGAATTCTATCATCTTGGCCTCTTCAAAATTCTCTGCAAGGGTTTGCTTGGTGGCTCTTTTAATGAACATGGAAATAGAAGCCAGAAGCGTGTTGGCATAAACCTCAATTTGCAACTCTTGAGTGGGTTTCGCCACGAGCTGGAACTTGTTTAAGATGGTCGTGAATATTTGATTGAAATATTTAACCCTGTCTTTTGGGGTCATGGTGGCTGTGAGCAACTCAACCATCAGGGCTCCTGTAGTAGTTTCTTCTACCAATTTTTCTAGAAAATCCTTTTGGAATTTAGTCCAGCTAGTTATAGATCCTACCGACAAATCAAAATACCACATGGAAATTGAGTTTTCAAATGTGTAGGTAAAAATCCTACATACTATGTCTTCATGTTGAATTTTCATAAGCCTGATTGCAAGTATGAATTTCTTGATATGATCTTCGAGAAAACTCGAAGTTTCAGAATCGTACTTGGGGAGAATATTTTTCGGGTGTCGGGGAAGATTGTGTACGCATCTAGGGACGACCAAGGCATCTCTAGCCAACCAATGTTGGTTGTCTTGAAGTGGAACTTCTCATTCCTCTTCATGACCATTGTTCCCTTCCATATCTTCAGAGTCAGAGTCAAGCTCTTCTTATTCTAAAAAGTTGTCAGGCTCGGGGATGTCGTTGGCTGGCATCTCGGGTATTAGATCAAGAAGTTATTGGATTTTGGTGATTGCGAAATCTATTAAGTCTTTGATGGAGTGTACAAAAAATTCGTCGAAAGTGATAACCACGGGTCTAATTTTTTTTTTCTCTGAGGGAGGATGGGAGTTAAGGACAATGGGCCAATTTGTCGAGCATAGGCTCTGTTGATTCTCTTGAATTGATTTACTTCCTCGTGAGGGAGGACGTAAGGTATTTCAGGGTGAGAAGGTTCTTCCTCGGGCTGGGGTGAGTTACCTACTTCAGGAGTACTCAATAAACATGGGTTTTCTATTGGATGACTAGCCATGCATGTGAACCGTTACGAATATGTAGGGTGTTCAAAATGATATATAACTTATATATTCATCCATTCATTCTCAGGCCCTCCTTCTAGTGCCAGTTCTATTGATGGGTCTTAAATCCTTTAACTCAGTAGGAACCAAACCCACCACCGAGGCCCAATTAGACTCTTCAGTGTTTGAAATGGAATGGTTCTCCAGATATTGCGATCCGACCAATTTATCAATGGGATTTGTGTTTTCTTGTGAAGGCTCTCCCTTCAATTAGGATAGTTCTTTTTTTGTATTTCTCTTGGGTGGGGCTGGTATGAGTGATGTAAGCTAGTATAAACCAACTTGAAAAACAACAGGACAAAATTTTCAACTATTGGGAAGAGGTCGAGCTTGGGATAACCCACTGCTCAAACATGCAGACAGTGATCATATGCCAAAGGGCCTAGTACTAATACATTAACCAAATGAGCATCCAATTACTGTCTGAGAGAAAGTAATTAACATAAATAAAACCCATATGTAATCAGGATCACGGTAAGCAAAATAATTCATCTACCATAACATTCATCACATAACAAAACAACAATTTATCTTCATCATTAAGCAAAGAACATCAAAACATTGCACCAAATAACTTGACAACATAACTAATTGCTCTTACTCATTTACTGCATCATTCATGGAACAGGATAGGAAGTAATTATTCTCCAACTCCATTCACATACATCTGATGAAAATATCTTGTCTTTGGTCTAGAAGGACTTCTCAATTCATAGCAGTCTCAAAATAATAATCAACAACCAAAATGAAAGAGTTCTTACAACAACCATCGAACTTTGTTCATTGGTCGATGTCCCTATTTATAATATAAAGTTTTAATTGTAATTAATGGCTAAATATGGTTCGATCAAAACAAAAAATGCCACATGGCATGGTGTTGGCCCTTGGTTATGGAAGGAAGCAAATATCAAGGAAGAAAAGGTAAAATGAGAACTGCACGGGAAACACAGTGACTGTCACTAGGTCAAAGTAAGAAAAAGAGCAGAAAAGATGGAGTGAAGTACAGAAAGTATGAAAAAGTAAGTCGTTGAATGAGGAGATCAGGGATGATAGATCAGTAAGAGAAAATAATCATAGACAACTCAGCAAGCAGAGAAATCCACCATTGGATGCTTTGGAGCACCACTCGACGAGGAAGGAAAGACATGTTGGCGAAGCCTGGAAAACGCGGGTCAAGTTGACCCAGGGTTTTAGACACCAAGGGTTTTGGGTAATTAGAGTTTTGACACCTAGGTTTAGACCCAAGGCTGTCGGTGAGGGAATGTAATGTATAAATAGAGGTCAAGAGGACCTAGGTCGAAGTAGTAGTAACATTGGGTATTGCTATTGATTGTGGTTGATTGAGAAATTATTGTACGATGAGAGAGAGAAGTGCTGAGAGTGAGAGCCTTCTAGTATTGTAAGATCTTCAGCTGGGTGCGAAGATTAGATCCTGTAGCTGGGTGTGCAAGAAGGGGAGAGAAAAAGAGAGAGGATCTGCTAGCCAGAGCATAGATCAGAACTGTAAGCTTTATCTTAATATATCATAAGCCCAGTTCTGTGGATGTAGCCCTAGAGAGAGGGTGAACCACATACATTTTGTGTTGTATGTGTGATTGATGCCTGGATTCCTGTCATTGTTATGTTGTCATTTGCATTATTTTGTTATATTATATCTATAGTTGCGCAGAGTATATCTAGTTGATGAGTGACACATGAATGCTACATTATTGTTGTATTAGTTCCACTTGATATTCCTCTGGTTGTAGACATCTTTGTCCTGCAAACCCCCTCTTAGCTTCTTCAGGTGAGATTGCATCTGCTTCGCAGGTGCTGCCGAAAGGGCCAGTAGCTAGGGCTTGTTGGTGCATTCTTGGAGTGAACCCTGGGTTTGCCCCTATGCCAACAAATGGTTCCATTGTCGAGACAAGAATATTTTTAAGGGAATGTCAAGGTGGTTACCATCAAAGACCGAGATTAAAAAGTGGATATAGGATCAAGAGAGGGACTTTGCTGAAGCTCAGAACAAGAACCCTAAACTGAGTACTCAATATTGGATACAAAGATACATCTTCACCAGCATTCACGAGATCTTCCTTAGGGGAATCCACCAGGAGTTGTTTGAATGGTTGGCTAGGTTAACCGATACCTAGTTTGAGATTAGATATAGACCTCATGTGGTTTGGATGCCAGCACTAATCCAGAAGGTCAAGAGAGTTGACAATGTTGTATCCAAAGTAGTAGATCATTGGTTTGATAGTACCATTGGAGGGTATATCACCGAATTTGTTGTTGAAAGAATAAAATCTTATAGCCAAGACGAGAGATACTTTTTCAAAGGACCCAGAGGAAAATTCTTGCACTTTCTGAAGATGAGAATCAAGATGCTCTTGCATGAAAACCACATCTTGAAGATACAGTAGACTGGTCGGACCTAAAAAGGCTAATGTTCAAGATCTCGGATAGAGAAAGTGACATAGAAGCAGGACATACGCGCAGTGGGAAAGTATTCCAAGGGGTTCACCTTGAGAACTTGTTTAAGAAAAACTACAGAGAAGAGGGTTTCTACAGTGGAGAAGAGGTAGATCTAATCGATGAAGAACATTCAGAGCCCACCAGAATAGAAGAAGGGGAAGATGAATAACTTCGCCAAAGTGAGACAAAAACTTCAGGAACTGCATGGATTACTGAAGTAAGTAACATTGATCTTCCTATTGTCTCAACAGTACCTAGCAAACAGAATAGTTAAAACCACTAGAGTCCTCAGAGCACTGTTACTGGTGGCTTAGCATCTACTCAGACCAGAAGCCTAGTCTACTCTATGGAAGATGAAATGAGAATCCCTATATTTAGAGGAGATGGATCTGAAGATCCATATCAACATTGGTTTCTGTGTGAATCCATATGGAATATTAAAATTATCACCGATGAAGCCATCAAGAGAAGCTAGTGCAACACTGTGCTAAGGGACCGCACACTGAGCTAGTACATGAAACATGTCCAAGGACTGGCGCAGCCTAAGCCACTGAACGAGATCAAGAGTGTGTTGATTTTAAATTTTAAGAAACCTAATCCAGAGTCACAATGTATTACCGAGCTAAAAGAGATCAAACAAAAGGTAGCAGAACCCGTTTGGGAGTTCGACCAACAATTCAAGACCCTAACAGGACGATTAACTTTTTAGATTCCCGATGAACAAAAAAAAGAATGGTTCATCATTGTGTTGTTACCACACATCAGAGTCCCTCTAATGCAGCAAAAGATTTCATCACAGGCAGAAGATTTGGAAATCACCATGAAGCTTGAATCAACACCTATGGGAGAATTGAGCTCAAGCATGAGCCAGATCTTGAGTCAACTAACTAGTTTGTCTTTACAGGTCGAGGATATGAAGAAAGATAAGGGAAAAGACAAAAGGGAAGATGTATGGTGTGTGAGATGCATATCAGAAGGTCATGATAAGGAACATCCTTTATTTCATGAGTATTTGGCGTCAGGAGCCCCGAGCCCCTTGAAGCAAGTTAACCTGCCCTGGTGTGATGTGTGCAAAAATAGACATCACTCAGGTGAGTGCTATTACATGCAGAAGTATGTTCAAACACCCACAAACTTGTATTGAACATTCTGTAAATTAGTAGGGCATGATGATCGATATTGTAGAGCTTATGATATCATGCATGAGAGGTCGAGAGATATATACAAGATTCAAGGCGAAGTACAGCAAGAAGGAAACACTCCATAGTACAACTCTTTAGGGAGAGGAAACTTCACTCCTCGCAATGGATACAGAGGACGAGGACGAGGAGGAGGTATGGGCCGAGGCCAAGGACAAATAATCTATTATAAATGTGCACATCCAGGACACTTAGCAAGAGATTATCAGAATCCTTGCACAACCTGTAGTTATTGTAACTCTTTCAGGCATGTCATAGAAGAATTCCCTGTGCTACTGGCTAAGATTCATGAAATACGAGGACCCCAACAGAACCCACAAGTACAACTGATATATGTTGAACCTCATGGAACTGACCCTAGATTCGTTTTCATTACTCGAGGAGGCACTACTACAGGAGAGGTTAGAACAACCCAAAGAAATATCACAGAAGACACAGGTATCATAAAAGCTGAGGAGAAGACTCAGGCTTTTGATGCAAAGAAAGAAAGACGAATCTTTCAGGAAGAAAGACAGGAGTTCAAGAAGAACCAGGGATCCTCATATAGAACACAACCAGAAGTAAAAGAGTACAGAATGCCTCAGGCATTTGATCAATTGCCTGTGCATAAAGAAGGAAAAGAGGAAAGTGCACTCATCGATTTTTTGTACACTTGTCTTAAATTAATTCAGGATGAGAAAGTTGTACAAGAGTTACAGAACCTAATCAGGCAATATGAGCTAGGAAAGGTAGACCCCTTGCTAAACAGGGAAGTACACCAAATCAATAAGAAGAGAAGAACAAAAAAATAATTACATTTGAATGCTCAAATAGAAGAGTATGATATATACTATGTGGTCCTTGACTTAGGCTCGGAGGTCAACGTCATGACAAAGCAAACTTGGGAACTAATGGGAAAACCCAAGATGATATATTCCCCTATCATGCTTCACATGGATAATCAGCAATCTGTCATCCCATTTGGACAATTGGAGCATGTCCTTGTGGACATCGACGGAGTTAGAACCTTTGCAGACTTTGAGGTAATTGAAATTGTTGATGATAGCTACCCTTATCTTGCATTACTAGGAATTGATTAGGCCTTCAACAATTCTACTATGGTCAATTTAAATAAAATATGCATGACATTTGAAGGAGATGGCCTTAGGGTCATTTCACCCTTAGATCCATATGAAGGTCCATGGTATACAGAGCCAATTAGAGAAGAAGACTACGCATATGAGCTGGAAAACATCTATAAATTAATAGCCAGACAACATGATTATATCATTCCTACTGTCGATGGGAATCTAAGTTGGCGAAGTGACAATGCATGTTCATCAGATTCAGAAGATGCACTGGAGAATTGGTAGAACCATATGTATGAAGTATCCATAAGGAGATGTGCTCGACTGACCAGAGAAGTTCGTCAGATTGGTACAACAACAAGTAACTTACCTACCTTTGATGGTCTGAATCCTTTAGAATCCTTCTTGATGGACTTTGAAAAACTTGTATCAGCATAACAAAGGTTGTTGGCTATGGACAAGGCTTTGAAAGCTACACCAACAAGATGGTGGGGGACACATAAAAGCAATATCATAGACTGGACACAATGTTGAACCTTGATGACAGTGCGGTTTTCAGCACAAGTAGGAAGCTGCGAAGTGAGGTACACAGGTTGAAGCTGCCCAAAGGACCATGTATGAAGCTGCGAAGAGGCCTGGAGTGACATTCCTCGAGAAAAATGGGTATACAGATTCATTAACACGCTG
>JASDQU011509142.1:159-12346 GCA_032191745.1 Picea mariana
CTTTCCACATAGAAGAGAAACTATGCTCGTGACATGCCCCCAGCATGAAAGCTAGTGGCCTCTGTTTCATTTTTTAACGAGCTTGCCACAGAGAAGAGAAACTATGCTCGTGGCCTCCAGCATGAAATCTAGTGGCCTATGTTTCATTTTTTAACGAGCTTGCCATAGAGAAGAGAAACTATGCTCGTGACAGCTTCTTGATCATGGCTTCCTAGAGGATAATGCTCTGGAAGGATACCATGTCAAGGGACAAAACTTGGTCATGGCTTCCAAGAGATCTTCATCGGATGGAAGACGATCACTCTGGAAGGAACACATGTCGAGGGTCATGATAGGGGTAAGGAGATCAAGCTCCAATAACCCTATCGAAGAGATCACCATGTCAACTACCGGATCCAAATCGTCAGAAGTTGAGGTCATGGGAGACAACGCCACATAATTGACATGCGGTGGGGGTGATACTGTTTGCATATAAGAACCACTTAGGGAGGTAACCCAGTCAGGGCCGATGAATGAAAGTTGATCAATGGTCACAATTGTTCCATCGTGAGGGAAATATATCACACGAAAAAGAGTGGATACAATAGCTTTCATGGCATAGACATAATCCCACCCAAGGAGCAAAGAGAAATCCAAGGGGTCTCGGACTACCATGACATCGATAAAGACAATTCTCCCTCCCAAAGTTATAGGAAACTGAGGAAGGATCCCTAAAGGTTGACTAGTTCTTCTATTAAAAGCCAACAGATTCTGTGTAACCGGTGCAAGCTGTGAACAACCCAAAGCGTACCAAGCAACAGAAGACAAAATACTAATGGACACACCTTCATCTATCAACGTTTGAGGAACGTCCCGACCACAAACCTGTACTGTAATCTGGAAAGGAATGTGGGAGGGAAGACGAGGTCCAGTTAGCGCACCCCAATCAAAAAGTATGGCTTCAGTACTTGGAGGGGGTTCCACAGAAGGAGGAGGAATTCCCCTAGGCATGGTAGAGTCTGTATTAACAAGAAAAACATGGGAAATATCGGGTTTACTCTCTAGAAGAAGAGTAGGATCAACCAATGATTAGATCGGATCAACCAATGGTGGACTTGGATAGACCACCTCAACACTCTTCAGAGGAAGAGTGGGACTGACTGAGGAAGGGACTAGATCAGTCACTTTGACATTCCTCAATGGGGGAATTGGATCGACCGATGGTGAGACTGGTTCGACCACTTTGGCAGTCTTCAGAGGAAAAGTGGGACTGACTGAGGAAGGGACTGGATCAGTCACTTTGGCACTCATCAAAGGAGGAGTGGGATCGACCGATGGTGAAACCTGATCGACCACTTGAGTTTCATTCTCCAACAGAAGAATGGGGTCGACAGGGAGAAATGGATCGACCGCTTTGGTGTCACTCTCTAATGGGAGAGTGTGGCTGATCGATGACGGAACTGGATCAACTACTTGGGTTTGTGGTTCAATCGAGGAGTAAACTAGATTGACCACCTGATCAACCGGACTGACCGAGGATGGAACCAGATTGACCAGTCCATCAACCAATGATGGGTTAGAGGAAAGCTTACGATAACCTTTTGGAAGGTGAAGTTATTCCAAAAGAGAAGAAGCCTCGTCCATGCGAGGACAAAGGTGAGAGTGATGATTACCTTTACATAACATGCAAGGGAAGATTCTGGGTTCGTTCCCCAATGGAGTCGCCAGTTTCTGTTGTAGGAAAATCTCCCTGCGGACAGGTAGATCACCTCTAAGGCTTGACCTTAACCCTAGATAGAAAAGTGCTTAACGTGGACATTGAATTTCTTTCAAATCTATCTAAACTAACACATGAGAAGGAAGGATGATAGAAGTACTTGTTATCAATGTTTGTCCCTGCACGCTCTGAGTTGCGCTCCAATTCTTTGCTCCTCGCTGAGTTCTGTGGACAAAACAAGATACGACCACTTCCTACTCTACTGATATTAGCTTGAAAATAGATCTATCACTAAATGATAAGTTCATGTAACATCAGACACAAACTAGAAAGAAACAGGCCAAGCGTGTCATATTGATGAGAATAGCAACAACAANGCGAATGCGACAGCTTCGTCAAGTCCCCTTCGTCTAACCCTTGCCTGAAAGCTCCACAATCTGGATAACAACAGCTTCACTGATCACTCTCCTTTGGCTGGCTGTCAATTTCCTTCAAGATCATAAGTTTCATATCTTCAATTCTTCCCCCAATAAGCTCTGTTCTAGCACCACTTATGAGATCATAAGTTTGGTGTAATTCTCCTTTTTCCATTCTCCCTTTCACCATTAGAAAGATTGCTTATATAGCCTTGGAGAGGCTTCAACCACTTGAGATATCCTTGGGAAAGGTGAGGATTTGCCTCCTTCAGTTGAGGATCTACCCTAGGATCATGGTTGGACTAGGGATTCGAATCCAACTGCCTTCCAAGAATGAAAAGATGCTTCCCCCGTTCATCTCAACAGCTTAACAACCACCCAGAATAGGTAGTGCTCCCTCAAAAGGGCCATTAGAGCGCTGTAGCGCTCCCTAGTAGGCTTTAGGGGGCGCCAGCACTCTCAAAATCTATAGTGCTCCCTTAAAAGGGCCAGGGGAGCGTTATAACGCTCCCTGACAGTGTAAGGGGGAGCGTCAACGCTCCGAGGTAGTGTAAGGGCGAGCGCTCCTCTCCAAAAACTCAGTTTTTGAGGTGCTTTCAGATGGCAAAAGGTTTTCAAGCCTGTTGACTCATTTCTCCTCTTCCAAATCAGATGTTTGAGGTGTTTCAAGTGTCCTTCTCATGTCGTTATAGGCACGACATAGGCATCATGGCAGCATGCTTTCTTTGACACCTGCGACACTTGTGAGCAACATGCGACACTTGCGACCTTGTGAGAAAAATGCGACACTTGCGACCTTTGTAATGACGACACTTGCGATACTATCAAAGTGAGTAATTTTGATGTGTAACAATGACATCCCATAATCCCATTACAAAAACCCTAGAGGACCCCTTATTGGGTCCACATAGCCCAAAAAATCAGTGAGATCCATGATCTCAGCTCTGCCTAGGCACTCCATCTTTGACCATCATGTCGAAGTACAAAAGTGGGTCAACTCTGACCAAGGTTTCCTCAAAACTTGGTCAAGGGACAACAGGCCCCCAACACTCACCTGTGACTCGTTCCGCGTCACTCAGGTCTGGGTAATGTTTCTTTGAAGGCCTCGAGCTTCACTCGAGTTGCCTTGACTTTCTTCTTCACTTGAGCCTCCTACTCAACAATCTCCTAGATTGTCTTCTCCGTAACAGGCCCTTCCAGGCGTTGTTCTCTTGATGCAACCAATTGATCCAATTTCAAGCCCTGTCCCTCAATTTCTTCGAACACCTTGTAGGCTTCATCCTCCACAGGTTGCAGCTTCTGCGTGACTTCCATTACCTTTCCCTAGAGGGCAGTGATCTGTTGGTGTACTGTGCACTGCTCCTGGGATCTTTTCATTATTTCAACTGTGGTGAGCAACTTCATTTGCACCTGCACAAAAAATTCCTACTGCTGCGCTTCCTGTAACTGCACTTCCATCTTCCTTAGCTCTAGATATTCTGTGAGGAGTTCATATGTCTGTGCACTTCTATCTCTCAACTGTTTTGATTCTGAGGTGAGGGTTATTATCCTTATTAGTGTGTTCTTAGCGGTCTCCTCCCTCTGGTCACGCACCACCTGCGGGGTTCTCAGCACTGCTTGGGCCTCCAAGTATGTTATCCTTACTTGAAGTTGCTATATGGTCTCAACGAGCTTCACTACTTGAGTCTTCACCCGCTCCTAGTCCTCCTGTGCCAATCCTGGCATAGAGTGATGTGATTTTTTCACCGCTTCTTTGACTATGGCCCCTTCCATGAGAAACTGCTCCTTTCCTCTTTGTAGTTGGGCTTTTTCCTCCTAGATCATCTCCTGAAACTATTCTCTCTCACTTTCATAGGTGGTTAGACTGTACAACGCTACTTGTAGTTGTTCTAAGGCTTCATCTTTCTCTTGTTTCAAGGCTTATGTAGCCTTTTCCTTCTCTTCCTAGATTCTCTGAAGTCGAGCTTTTATCGCATCCTCAAGTCTTCTCAATTGGGATGGTTCATCCCCCAATTCTGTAATCTATGGCAAGGAAGGTGCAGTAGGTACTGCATGGACCAAATGAATATCTTGTTGTACTTTCTTCAATTCCTTCTTGACCCTTCCATATAGCTCTTCTTGATTCACTCCATATCTTTAGAAGATATCCTTGGAAACATCCTCCATAGCTCTGCAAACCAAACTAATGTCATCCTCCATGAGTGTGGCCTCTAATTGGGGCTTACTAGTGCGCGTCTTCTTTCTTGCTAAAGGTTTCTGCAGAGAGACCTTCCTCTTCTACAGTGTGACTATTCCATTAGGGGGGTATTCATGCGGTGTAGCTTAGCCTCCTACTTGTTCTTCTCCTTTATCCACTCCTCCTTGTCCATCTTCTTCGTCTTCTCCTCCTACTCCGAGTGATCTAGACCCGTTATCTTTAGAAGAATTGTCCTCCTCATCGCTCTATATATCATGTACTTTCTCCTATGTTTTCATCTTCGTCGTCCCACTAGACTGTCCAACATGCTCGACCCGAGTGACCATGGGGCTTCTGATGGTGTTAGTGTTGGAGAGTTCTACATCAGTAACAGATACAAGAAACTCCTCTGGCCATTATTTTGTAATCTGCTCCATGTCTTCATTTGTTAGCTTGTAATACAACTGTAACTCTTCCTGGTTCTCGTCTCGACACACAATGAGGTAGATGAAATGCGGATCTGCATTGAACTTTGTTATTGGTCTATACTGGTGCAGGGTGCGTGGTGTCATGCATGGAAATGACTCAATGGAAACCTTCAATTGCTGGTAATATGCATGAAACATGGCATTGGACTACCACTGCTTCGTCATATCGTTGGTGTACCACAAGGTTGAAAACTGAGCGGCCAACGACTCCGAGGGTTTTATCTCTAGGAAGGTGGCTCCTTCCATAGATGATTTTAGGGGCTAAATTTCTCTCATGGTCTAATTTTCCATGGTTTTTCCAAAAACGAGATTCACTATTTTAAAAATGATTCACCCAAATTCTATAGGAAAAAATTATTTTACCTCAAAAATCACCAAAAATTTATAAAACCTATATAAAATACTTAGAAATTTGAATATTTTTACAAAAATATCGTCAATCATTTATAGTTGGCATATGAAGGATTAGTAAGATTCTCCAAGATTTCTACATTTTAAAATAAATTTCCATCCTTAAAATCATCCCTGGCTCCTTCAGGAATTTTCCAAGTGACAAATGTGATCAAATTGATCAGCCAGCTGTAGTGGAATTCATATCCCAAATCCCGGGCTTCGCGACAATCTTTCTCTAGTTCATTGATGAAGTAGCTTGCCTAGTTCATCTGCATTCCCTCCACACATTTTCCTGCAAGGTCCACCACGAACCCGGTGACCTGTGTGGGGTGGTTCTTTCTTACAAGATTTCCAGCTATTAGTTGGAAAGTGAGGCACACTGCTCCATATTTTATAGAGGCTATCTTGTAACCTTGCTTTCCTTTCTCGACTTCTCCATAAGCTTCCTTGCTGCACTATGCCAGGGAATGGTTCGAGGCCTTCCCTCGATAAAACTATTGAGGGTCAGGTCCCTTCATGCTTAAGCCTATAATCTAGTGGAGCAGTGTCAGATCCATAGTAATCCTCCAGTCGAGACACAGGTATCTTCCATGATAGCATGACAAGAGGAGTTTAATGCAAGCGTTAACCTCCTGGTGACGACCAAAATGGGGAATCTTCATCACATTTAGCACAGTGGAATGTGCTAGTCCCTTAATCCATGGATGGGAGACAAGGTGAGGCTTCTTCCCAGTTGACTTCGTCAAGTAGCAGTGGGGCACTAGAATAGCATAGTTATTCATGTCTCCTATATTGAATTCGTTGTTCTTTAGCAGTGGGATATGTTCTAACTGGCTTCCAACTACACGTATTCATTTCGGAATGTACGCAGTGAACACGATGTACTCATAATCTTAGGGAAAGTTGTCATAGTTAACAATGCCAGCCAAAGGTGGAATGTACTCGGATAGGATCGACGGGATATCCTTTGCATTAGCCAGATCATCATGGTGCTTACTTCGTTGCTCAGTCGCGGGGTTAACATGACTAGGACGACATCCAATCGAAGGGGAATCCTGTAGTCCCCTAGTCGATGATGCATGTACACCTTCAGATGTTGGTTTATCAGCCATTATCTTATTAAGGACTTCCTCGACAAACTTCTCTAATGCACTAGGTTCACTGGACATTCTCACTTTTAAACAGATGGTTTGGGGTATAGATAAATGAACAGGCGGGGTATTCTTTCAGATAATAAAAAAATGCACAACTCGAAATACGAACAATTCTCTTCTTGGCTCAGTCAATCATGGGTGGCAAAACATGGTCTCGGCGTAGCGACCAATGATTTAAATAAGCAGGACACCGTAACGAATTCTTCCAATGGCCAGGAATGCTTCCATTAATGTGAATATGTCTGTTATGGCATGGTCTCAATGTCCAAAGGCGGTCCATCATCCCATAAATTCATTTTCTAACTATTTTGGAGTGTCATTCTAATGGTCGAGGTGCCTCCAACAATCATATAGCTTCGTCAAGGCGAAGTCCCATTCTGTGTGGTCCTACTGTTCCAGCGAGGTTCAACTCATGTGAACCTGCCTCCTGTGAGGTTCCAGTCTGTGAAGTCTTCCATCTGTTCTTTGTAGCTTCTTGTAGCTTTTCCAGCTTGGATTTCTTTTAATTGATCTTCCTTTCCTTCTTCCCTATGATCTGAGTTTCTCTAACTATTTCTAGAATCCCCTTTCCATTTTTATTCTTATCTTCTCCTAGCACAGTGGCTTCGCACTGTCGAGGTGCCCTGAAAGGGTCTGAAGTTGATATCCCTTCTCTTACTACTTCCTGGGTGGATATACTTCTTTCTTGCATAGATAGGGTCTTCAAGCCTTCTTGCATTCTTTCAACTTTTATGGCTAATTATTCATGTTCCTTCTGTGTTTTTACTTGGTTCTGTTACTTCGACTTATCCTCTCATTCTCCTATTAGTCGGTCTATTTTTATAGCTATGAAATCCCTCAATTCTTTCTTTTTCTTTTCTGTGGCTTCTTCCTCTTCTTTTCTTCTGATATGATCTTTCTCAATCCAAGCTAGCAAAAGTGGTAAGGGGGCATTGTCCCCAACAAACTTAATGACTTCAAATTCCTCTTCAGTCGATGTTCCATGAACAATAATAGGTACATTAGTAACTCTTCCACATAGGGTTATAATCTTACCCTTAAACAAGCCTATCCTTCCTAATGAAGGTATCACAGTGGGATTTCCCAAAATTTCCCAAGTTTCTTCTGTCATAACATTCACTTGTTTTTCTTCATCTAAGACACAATCTATGTCGAAGTCTTCTATTCTTGCACTTATGTGTTGTTTTACTTTCAGGATCTCAGGTAAACTGACATCTTTGTGAATATCCATCGTTTCTTTCAGCTGTACTAATGTAGTCTGAACTTCCTCTGATTCATTTTCTTTATGAATTTATAACATGCCCGTAGATTCTTGAATTTCTCCATAGTTTTCTTGTCTCATGTTCATCTGTTCAACTTTAGCAATCATCTTTGGACAATCCTCAACCTCATGACCAACAATCTTACAACAAAGACAAATAGGACTTGTACCGAGGCATTCCTTCTCGGTCTTCTGCAATTATAGCATAATGTCAATCCTCTTTTTCTTCTAAACATTCCCCAACCTCTTCTGTACTGCACTCTAGGATCACAGTGTTGGACCTGCAATCTACAAAAAAACATTCTAGGTTCCTCCATCCACTTATTATTCCAAAAACTCTTTCTATGCATAGGAATAACATATCTTTCTTCATTTCCATTAAATTTACTCAAATTATCTCTTTCTTTCAACTATGCTCTAGCCTTCAGACTAGGATAGAATCTATTAAACATAATTAAATTCATTCTTTCAATTTTTTTTTTACTTATCTTACTCTTATCAAAGCACAAAAATTTACTTCTTTTCTTTAGCTTAGATTTCTTTCTTAGCACAAAGATTTGCAAATCAGGTAGAGTACTTCACACTTCAACAATAGATCTACGCACATAGATTCTCTTTTCCTTACTTCAGTTCCTAGCAATCACATTTTCAGGTCCCGACAACGGAACCATTTGTTGGCACAGGGGCAGACCCAGGGTTCAACACTTAACAGAGCACCAACAAAACCCTAACTACTGGCCCTTTTGGCAACACCTGCGAAGTAGACGAAGTCTCACCCGAGGTAGAATTAGGAGGGGTTACAAGACACAGGTGTTTGTAACCAAGCTGGAACATAGATCTGTGATAATAACACTTCGCATAATCATGTATTAACACTTATGGTTAACATGCATTAGTTCATTAGTTTTATTAACATCTCAACACATATCTAAGATAGATCTAGCATAGTAACAACAAAGATTAAGCACATAGCATTATAAGTTAGATATGGCACCCATTCATCCTTAACACGAGTACAACATTAAGAAACAACAAATTTATCTATCATACATAATAATCAGGGCACTAAGAAAATAAATAACATAGCACAAAGCATACCAAATACACAAGATATACGTGGTTCACCCCAGTGTGGGAATGCATCCACCAACCACTTCGCCTTCTTTATTATTTGTCAATCTCTTACATTCAGTTACTCCTGTGCACTAAGCCACATAGCCGAGCTTCACACCAAACAAGATATCTATGCACTGAGCACCCGATCCTCCTTCCAAAAATAGGTCAAGGCACCCAACCAACTCTCTATGGAACACAAATCCTTAACACATACACATTCTGTTGCACTACTTGCACTTGACCATCATGTAAAAGTCCAAAAGTGGGTCAACTCTGAACAAGGTTTCCTCAAAACTTGGTCGAGGGCCAACAAGACCCAAGACGAAATAAACAAAATAACACTACTAATGTAATATGCCCCAATTAAGGGGTAATGTGCCATTATTTAGGGCTTAACACTATTTCTTCTTCCCGCATACGATCATCCTATCCTTTTCATCTAACTGACCTCTGAGTGCCTCTTTGAATCTTTTGTCTTCTTCTACATGGATTTTTAACTTCACAATCATCTTCTCAACTTTCTCGAAATTGGAGTTCTGAGATCCCTCTTTTTCTTTTAGTTATTCCTTGAGTGACTTGATTTTCTTTCTTTAAATCCTTATCTCATTTAATGCATTGATTAATTCTTCTCTAAGTTCAAATTCTCCTTCTTCTTCAGAATATTCTTTAGAATCTTCTACTGCCATAAAGAGTACTCTTTATTTATCATTGTCATTGTCTTCTTTCTCATCTGATGATGAACTATCTTCCTTGGTGCAAATACTTTTCTTGAAAATTTTCTTTTTGTTTCTTTTATTCTTTTGATTATTCTTTTTCTTTTTATGATCTTAATCTTCATCACTTTCCTTATTCTTATGAGGACATTTAGAAGCAAAATGACCAACACCACCACAATTAAAACATTTCAATGGAAGCATACCTTTATATTTGTCGATTCCTCTTTTCAATTTTCTGATGAAGTTTTCCATTTCTTCATTGTCTTCCGAATCATCGTTGCAGCTACAATCTAACTTTGAATTTTGCTTTCTCTTTTTCTTTGTCTTCTTTGATGATTTGATGTTGCATCCTTTGTGACTATGTTCTCCTATTTTGTTCTTATTTCATAGTCCGTGAGTATCCCATGTAGCTCATCCATGCTCAAGGTGTCTAGATCTATTATTTCTTTTAAAGCTAAAATATTTGGATCAAATCTCATAGGTAGATATGTTAGTACCTTTTGAACAATGATTGGTTCCTTCATCTCTTTTCCCATACCTTTAATAATATTCACTACTTCATCAACTTGTATAAAGTATGCTACAATGTCTTCATCTTATTTCATTTTCAATTGTTCAAACTTAGTTCTAAAGGTTTGGAGTTTAGATCCCTTGACTTTAGCATCTCCTTCATAAATCTTTTGAAGCTTCTCTTAGAGATATTTTGTAGAATCACAATGAATAACTTTAACAAATACTAAATTAGAAAGATTGTTCAAAATAGTACCTTTAGCCTTTGAATTATTTTCTTCAAGTTTCTTTCCATCATTGTTTGTTGGGGGAGTGGCTAGTGCTTTGTATCCATCCACTACTTCTTGCCATAGATCAAATCCATGTGCTTGTAAAAATGTTTTCATCCTTATACTCCATAATCCATAATTCTGACCATCAAACATTGGTGTTCCAATCTTAGTGTATTGCATGATCTTCTAGTGGTTAAACTACTTCTTGAAGGACATGCTATACTACCAATTGTTGGAATACTGAGAGAGGAGGGTGAATCAATATTAGGACTTTTAATGATTTTTAACCACAATGTGTATTGTTTACTTTATGAGAATATTACCAATAACATTCAATATGAGCAGTATACATAAATAATAAACAATAAGAAACCACACATAAACACAGTACACCAATATTTTACATGGAAACCCAATGCAGGAGAAAACTACAGAATGATTTTCTTATATTCTCAAAGAAGTACATTGATAGGAAGCATCAACTTCCTTGATTTCTAGCTACAACTGGAATGAGGATACAACCCCCTAGTTTTTCAGGATCCAACCTGAAAGAAGCTACGACTCCTTGATTCTCTGGCTCCAACTAGAAGGAGGCTACAACCCCCTATGTTCTTTGGATACAACTAGAAGGTGTCTACAACCACCTATCCTTGCCTAGTCCAACCACCTTGAAATATAAGTTCCAAATAACTGATACTGCCATTGTCACTATGTCAATGTGAAATCTCTCTCTATAAAACCTATCACATAAACCTGTACCAACAACCTATAACAACTTTTACCAACCGGTACCAACAATCTCTCACAATAATCTCCTCAACCAATCATATTTGATCACATAGATCTCATACCCAATGTCACAAGTGTATAGCTCAAACCATGTACAACTATGTATCTCTAATCATGTGCCATACATACACAATCATAAACCAAGTGTAATGAAATATCACATCAACCAAGCATCAAACCATCACTTTTATGAAGCCCCAATTATGGTGCAGACCTCCTGCCCTTAGGTCGAGATCCGTGCAGGATCTTCTCTAAACCACAAAAAGGTTTAACTGAACTCCTTGTTTAAGCCCACAAAGGATTTTGGGTCTCGCGAGTTGGGCACTTCGAATACAATGCCACAGCCCTTGGAAATAGATGAAATGTGAAATTGTGAATGGGATTAAGGTGTAAGCCCCCTCTTCAGCCCCTTTTCCAATATGACCAAAGCCAAGCCTTAACGCAAGCACCTTTTGCAACTCGCGACTTCGTGATTTGGAGCGCCAAACTCCTGTGCTCTTCCCTTGTGAATCCCCGAAACGTGATATGTCAATGAAGGTTGACTCCACCCAAAGCAATGTGTGCATGCCACCTGTCACCTTTGTTTTCACCACTTATGGAGTGGGTCCTTGCCACTTGTTCACACGAATCTTCAGCTTTCACAACTTGAGAGAAAAACGAACAGTCGTTCCTCTCCCTCTACAAATCCCCGACTCCGAAATCGTGCCTTCGATGAGATCGATGAATGTGTGCCTCCCTCGA
This sequence comes from Picea mariana, assembly GCA_032191745.1. Lineage (NCBI taxonomy): Eukaryota > Viridiplantae > Streptophyta > Pinopsida > Pinales > Pinaceae > Picea > Picea mariana. The sequence goes on from JASDQU011509142.1 coordinate 11,888, forward strand.
TCCAATGACCCTCATTGTATCAGGATTTTTCCAATCAGAAATCCACAACACTCAACCCAAACCACTGGTCACTCCATTCCCCAAACTCTGATACGCGGATTCACATACGATATCAACAACCCTCGTTGATTCGTATCTAACAATCACTATCCTTCCTGAGCTTAAGAGTGTTGAAAGAAACTCGGTCTTAATCCTTCCATTGTTCCACAAGATCCAACGACTCATGGAACTTTGGCACTTCCTCTTGAAGTGATTCCACCATCCGATTCGACTTCTCAAGGACTTCTGGCCAAATGACTTGGCATCCTCCCTCCTGAACTTGACTTTTGTGAGACGATTTCGATCTTCGCCTCCCTTTGAACACTTCAGAGGTTCTATCCCCTCTGAGCTTTCGCTTGCGAACTCAAGGCTTCCAAAAGGGTCCCTGCACTTACTCCTTGTGGCAATTTTCAAATAAAT